>JAGKTI010007057.1:24020-38328 GCA_018397915.1 Birgus latro
TTCCCCTTTCCTCTCTCCCTTCCACTTCTCACGTCTTCCATTTCCCTCCTTTTCCTCTTTCCTCTCTCCCTCCCTCTTCTCACTCATTCCATCCCCCTTCCTCCTCTTCCCTCTCCCACGTTCCTCTCCCATCTCAGCCTTCTCCTTCCTTGTTCCTACTCGAGTTCTTTGTCCCTGCCTTCTCATTAAACTGATAGTAATTTCCCTCCCACCAACACTAACTGCTTCTCGTTTTCTTTGCTTCACCCTTCCTTTGTCCTTGATGGTGTACTGTTGTATAATTTTTACGCTCCACTTTAACGCTTCTCCTTTTTACCTTGTCCTCCTTGATAGATGTTTTCGTTAGCATTCTTCTCGTCTGTATTTTTTTTTCTCTGATTTTATTTCTGATACCTCAACTCTATTTTGGGTTCTCTTTCACTGTTTCTTTTTCTCCCTTCATGACTCTAGTTTACTTCTTTTTCTATCTCATTATCTCTCTCTCTTTCTCTCTCTTCTTGTCTTCCCCTCATCACATCATCACATTTCACAATCTTTCGTCCGTTTTTGAATTCGTCCACGACCCTCTTTCACTCACCACTACAGCTACGACATTTCCTCATTCACCTCTGCTACTCCCCATCCCCTCCACGCGACTTTGGCCATTAGCGTGCCCATTTGTAGAGCTTAAATTACTCCAGCCCGTCAAAAGTTTCTCTCTCTCTTTCTCTCTCTCTCCCTTGCTTTCATTTTGTGCAATGGCAAGGACGACGGAGATGCAAGGGAAAAGGGACCTTGTGTCTCTGTGGAATATGGTTGAAGATTCTCCCTGTATTGAACTCTCTCTCTTTCTCTCCCTCTCTCTCAGATTACTTCCCGTACTTTTCCTCTACGCCAGATATCGCCCCCCTCTCTCTCACTCTCTCCCCCCCTATAGCTTTCCCCTCCCTCTCCTCCCCCTTCTTAGATTTCTCCTCTTTCTTCCCTGCTATCTCCCTCCTTCATTGACTTTCTATCCCCTTAAACCCCTCCCCAGCTTCTGGTTTTCCCTAAAATCCCCTACCTACCTCAGTTATCCCTCTCCTTCTCTCTCACTAAGTTTACTCCCCTCTCCCTAAGCTACCTTATATTTCCCTCCCTCTTTCATTGTAATCTTCCTCAACCAATGAATTTTTAACCTCCCACCCTCCACCTCGGCACTACGCATGATATTTCTTTTCTTTCTCCCGCCCTCCCCCCTCCTCCGATTTTCTAACCTCCCCTCCACACTCAGCCTTGTTCATGTTCCCCTCCACTCCCCACCTCGTGATCTATGGTCCTCTCCCCAAACATGCCCAGTTCTCCAACATCCCCCACCCTATCTCAAACTTTCCTTTCTCCCAGTCTTACTAACTTCACCCCCCTCTTCTCACCCTACCTCCTTAACCTCCTGCAGCCTACGACGACTCTCTCCCCCTTTTTTCTAACTGAAATTTTGGTTCTTTCTCCACAAAATCTAGTTCCCCTTCCCCTCCACTAACGCCCTAGCTAGTCATCATTTTTCTCACCCAGTCTCTTCTACCTTCAACAGCATACCTCAATTTCCTCCCCTTTCCCCCGTTAAAATGCTAGGCTTTCCCCATATTTATCCAGTCCCTTCCCCCCACTATCATATTCGCCCCCACACCCCTCTCACCCTACCTCTCCTTCTACCCGCATCTTGCCTTACACTTGCCCTCTCTCCTAGTGAAATTCTAGGATCTTCTCTACACGAATCTAGTCTCCTCCCTGACTAACTTCCTAGCTAGTCCATTTCCCTCATTCTACCCCAGACTCTCCTTCCTAGCTCTAAACCTCACGGCTCTCTCCCCTGTGAATGCAACGTCCCCCCCCCCCCTATTCCCCCCCCTCCCCTTCCCCCCCCCCCTCTCTCTCTCTCTCTCTCAATTCCAGTGTATGTAAGCCTCCCCACCAACATCCTAGGTACCGCCATTTTTCTCACTCTACCTCCCATACTTTACCTCAGATCCCTGTTCCTCCCCCTCACTGAATTTGTGTCTCCATTTCCCCACTCCTCACCCCCCTCACTCGCTTCTCTCCCCTCTCCCTCTCTCTTTCCCCCCCTACTAGACCCCCATATCCCCCCTCACTCGCCCCCTGATCGATAAAATGACTCATCTCAGGTGAGGGAGGGAAGGCTGGAAGTTGCCAGCTACCTCAGTCTACCTCTACCTCTACTTCTTCTCTACCTCCTCTTCTCTTCTCTCTTTCTCACTTCTCTTCCCTTCGTTTTAATTTTCTTCCACTCTTGTTTCTTTTCCCTCCGTCTCTTCCTCCCTATTTCTTCTATTTCAATACTTCCTTCTCCTGCACCCCCCCCTCTCTTTCTTTCCCTTCTCCCTCTTCTTTTCCTTTCCTCCCTTCTCCTTCCTTCTCCTCTTCTCGTCCCTACACCCCATTCCCTCCTCAACCTCCTCTTCTTCCCTCTTTTAGTGCTTCAACGTCCCTTCTCCCTTCCTTTTTCCCTCTCTACGCCTCTCTACTACCCCCTCTCCCCCCTCTTTTTACCTCTCACTCTCTCATCTTTCTCTTTTCTTTCTTACCTATTTCCTCTTCCTCTTCTTTTCCTTCTCTCACGTTTTCCCCTCTCTGTTCTCCCACTTCTCCTCTTCTCTTCCCTCCCACTCACCCTCCTTTAATGTTGCCTCTTTTCTCAACCAAGCCTTCGCCAACCTCTTCCTTCCCCTCTCCAGGCCTTTCTCCTCCTCCACCTTCCCCTCCCCAGGCCTTTCTCTTCCTCCTCCTTCCCCTCTCCAGGCCTTTCTCATCCTCCTCCTTCCCCTCCCCAGGCCTTTCTCTTCCTTCCCCTCCTCAGGCCTTTCTCTTCCTCCTCCTTCCCCTCCCCAGGCCTTTCTCTTCCTTCTCCTCCTCAGGCCTTTCTCTTCCTCCTCCTTCCCCTCCCCAGGCCTTTCTCTTCCTCTTCCTTCCCCTCCCTCGGCCTTTCTTTTCCTCTTCTTTCCCCTCCCCAGGCCTTCCCCTTCCTTCCCCTCCCTCGGCCATTCTTTTCCTTTTCTTTCTCCTCCCCCGGCCTTCCTCTTCCTTCCCCTCCCCAAGCTTTCCTCTTCCTCTTCCTTTCCCTCCACCACCCGGTCACACAACCTCTGACTGTGTTGTATAGGAAGAGGGGGGACTCTGGAAAACATTTTACCACACACTTTTCTCCATCCGTCACAACAGCCTCTCTAATCACTCACCAGTTTGCGAAGAGAAGCTCCGGCTGACTGGGACCAACTTTATAGAAGAGGGGGAGCCATTTATCCGTCCACAACGATGATTTTGTAGTTCAGTATATTCTTGCTACTCCTGACAAATTCATTCAACTTGGGCGGGACTCTTGGTTGTGAAGGGGTTAATGAAGGCGATATCTAACCCTGACGTTCGAAAAATCTCTCCCTGAACATAATAAAATCGTACAAAGATAGCAAGAATAAACTAAGACGTCCTCGGGCTGAATGAGCGTGAAAGAAAAGGAAAGCACCCAAACGCTTCTCTTCCCAAGGCTGAAGGGAAAAACCATTAAAATATTATTACCATTTTCTCCTGCCCACCCCTCTCAACAACCCCCTCAGTCAAGCACACAGCATGGGGGAAGACAGGCTGATACTTGAGGAGGAGGAGGGAAAACTGCTTAAGAATTCTGAGCGCATTTTCCTGTCCATCCATCAGGCAAGGCGATCGACAGCCAAACGGATGTCGGAGATGTTCAACTTTTCACAGGAGTTCCGAACCAGTGAAGCCCCTGAAACATTCCCCACTTAATCACAAATAATCTTTCACCACGTCGTGTTTCGAGACCTTACCAATGGATCACAACTTAACGAAGGACCAGGGGGAAGTTTGGGAAAGAGAAAGTGTATTTAACCCATTTCTTGACCAATAATGCCTGCCGAACACACCTTCCCCTTGTCGTTGCTCTCACCAGTAATCTTATTCACTATCTCAGCCATCAAAGCGTTACGGAATGATACCGATTACGAAGAGATACAAGGAAAAAAACCCTTCAGGCGGAGGACATACTTTGCATTTTATTTTGGCTCGTGTCAAACAATTTCGGTCAGTTTAAAGCCATAGATACATCGGCTACAGCAGTTAGAGGAAGTGAACCATACGTGTTTCGTATTTTGTTCTGGCTAATTCAAACGATTTTAAAGAATTTTGGAGCTGGAGACCAAATGACTTGGAGTTAGTGGCTAAGATATTACACAGTGGTCCACATATAACGCACCTCTTTCATTCCCCCGGGCGACTTCTCGTGAGTTGCAGGGACGGCTCGGTCAGCGTTGTCAATATCTAGCCTGCATCACTTAAACATTTCCTGCTCTCACTGCCACACTCACGCCCACACCAGCCGACTGAACCGTCCCCGCTACACATAAAGTACGGCCATGTGTGTTACAAGTGGAGTGCTATTTACAGACCACCTTGCATTTGCCCACATTCATCTCTCGCCTTTAGGTATCATGTTTAGCCTTTCATCACATCACGCAAGACACGGACACATTCTACTAAGATAGTAATAACTTTTCACAATTTTTCCCCGCCATTCACTTCAACAGTTCTTCAGTCGACCGCATGAAGCCTTGAGGGAAGAAATATGAACAATCTATGGGTGAAGGAAACCAGAGAACGCTTCACCTCCCATCCCTATCCATCAGTCCATCCATCACGTCAATCGATCAACAGGGAAGGGCACACACACGGATCGGGTTTCGGGGCGGAGACATGAGGGAATATTTATTTATTTAATCTCTCCTTTTTGGCTTTTCCTTTTCCCTTCACTGTAATTTCAAAACATTACTTCCACTCTTGTCTTAAATGTCTGAACTTAATAGCCTTGACCCTGGCCCCTACGCTCCTGATTGGCGTGGATGGATAATTTCATCTCCATCATTCATTTCGAAGGTCTCTTGAATGAACCAATATATATCATAATATGAGACAATAAAGGAAAATCTCCAGTAGCGAGCCAAACGATATCTAAATCACTTCTTCATCATGCGTTTCGAGAGCGGTCAAATATATTCCTCACTATCTTCAAATATATCTTTAATCGACCACAACTCTTGAGAGCAGAAATAAGATCAACTTTCTGGGAGAGGAAACCTGAGAATATTTTACCTTCTTCTCCGCCATCCATCACGCCAATCGATCAACAACTTAAGAGAAGACAGAGTGGCCAACTTTGCGTGAAGGAAAACCAGAAGGTATTTAACCAAACTTTCCTTTAGCTGCTTCAAACGACCGTGGGAATTATTAAGATTTAAACTTGGGGAAGAGAAAACTAGATAACAGTTTACCATATTACCATTCATTGCTCATACCAATGATTTATCAGCTAAAGAAAAAAAAAATTAATAATTTTGAGTTTCTTTAGCTCTGAATCACTCCCTTATAGTGGGAAAGATGACGACGGCAACGACGATAATGATGATGACGATGCTGATGATAATGATGGTGGCGGTGATGATGATGAATTACGAATTACTAATGACTGTTCCCCCTCAAACAAGAAGCCTTTAATTATCTCCTCTTTTATCCATTACGCTAACAGTCAACTTCGTCCATTAATACTAACAGCTTATTCAACTGATCAGCAATCTGAACAGGAAACACAGATAACAACTTTTGGGGAAGGGAAGTAAAAAATATACATCCCGTTTTTCCTCCATCTATCACGTTATCAACAGCTTATCAGGAATGAACTCTACGAACATCCTCATCTCCAAATCACGGGAGCCATCAACGGTGTTCCTTTAACGGTACTAATCTCTAACCACTTCTTTCATCTGTCTCCCTAGTCAATTATTTTATCCCGAATATTATCCCGCCATCCTTATCGACATTTTATAAATCGATCAAGTGAAGGGGAAAAAGAGGGAACGAATATAGGAAAGGAAGACCATAGAACATATCACCAATTTTCTCTCTTCATCCATCACGCTATCGACACTTCCCTCAATAAATCAACAAAGAAGAAACAAAGAGAACAAATTTGGGGAAAGGAAACCATAGAAAACATCAGAATTTTTTCTTTCATCTATAACTCTTATTAGACGTTTCTTTTTGCTTTTTTTCACGCCGTCCATGTCAAAAATTCCTGCAATCTATATTCATTCAAAAAAGACGCAGAAAGAACAATTTTTGGCATGGACGGGGTTAGACTATATCAGCAGTTTTCCCTTCGTCTTCCACGCTAATCGGTTTCTTTCACCATCCGTATCGGCAGTTCCTTCAAGCAATCAAGATTTTACAGAGAAAACAAAGAGTGAGATGTCTGAGGAGGGGAAACCAGAGAATGTATCAGCATTTTTTCCCTACGTCCGTCTCGTCAATCAGTCAGTTTCTACCGCCATATTTAAAGCAATGAGAAATAAATAAAATAAAGAGACAACGGAAGGAGCAATTTTGTGGCGGGGAACCTGGGAATGTATCGCCAATTTTCTCCGTTATCCATTACGCTACTTAATCATCCACCTAACCATGATGTGCAAATTTTCAACGTTAGTCTGTATTCGTTTGGATGCCTTTAAACAAACCACTTTATTACTGTCCACTGTATGTAAGTACGAATGTGTGTATATGTATGTATCCAGTCTACATGTATTATTATTATTATTGTTTTTAATCTTACCAAGAGTTGATTTTCTTTAGAGGAGGCTTCTCGTAGTTAAGTAACACACGGTTATGAGGCACCAAGAACACGTTTTTTACTTCCTTCCTGTAGCGACGAATCAAGGGAAATGAAACGACACGCGACATTTTCCCTCTGGCGGTAATCTGACGAGGTAAACACACAACCCACTTACTGTCCTACTCCTCCACTATCAGCGACCTTCTTCTTCCCCATCCTCCACCCTCTTCTCCCACATCCTCCACCATCAGCGACCCTCTTCTCCCCCATCCTCCACCATCAGCGACGCTCTTCTTCCCCATCCCCCACCATCAATGACTCTCTTCTCCCCCATCCTCCACCAGCAAGGAGGTTTAAATGGGTTTACCTTTCTTACCTATGAACGATCGCTTTCCCTCCCTCTCTCCCCCATCCTCCACCTCACCCACCCCCTTTCCTTCTCTCTTCCCCATCCCTCCTTCCCTCCGACACCGTTCCTTTGCCTCCCCATCATCCCCTTTCCTTCTCCCCCTCCATCCTCACCGAGATCTCTCCTTCTTCTTCCTCCATGCCTCTCTCCCTCCCCCAACATCAACACCTCCCTTCCCCCTCCCCTCCTGTCAACCACTTTCTCTTCTCCTACCCTCTTCCTTCCTACCACTTCCAGCGATCCCCCTTTTCTTACCCCGCACTCCTGCTCCCCTCCTTAATGCAGTTTTTCTCCCTCATCACCCCCCCTTCCCCCACCACACCTCTCACAGTTTCCCTTCCCCCATCACCCCCCCAATCTCAATTTTCCTTTCCCTCATCAACCCCCTCCCTTTTCTAACCACTCACTTCTCCACCGCGTCCCCTCCCCCTCTCTAGCCCTGCTCCCCGTGGCTATCGTTCCTCAGCTTACTGCCAGGACAAGAGCAGCTCAGGGTAAGTCTAAGTTAGCTGAGGCTCAGGTCGTCAGCAGCTCGGCAAAAATCAGACAAGGCTTTCAGTGCTCTTAAGTCTCTTCTGTGCAAATGGGGGGATTCAGATCTAACTTCTCCTCTCTCTCTCTCTCTCCATTAATCAACCCCTCCCAACCCCTGTCCCCCCCCCCGTCTCCTTCCGTCACTCTCTCTCTTTCTGTCTCCCTCTCCCTTTTCACCTCTTTCCCCTCTTCAGGTACGCAGCCTTTTGTCTTTTGCTTCCCCCCCTTCTCTCTCTCTCTCTCTCTCTCTCTCTCTCTCTCTCTGCTTCCCCTTGAAAGTACTGCACCTTCATGAATAATTTCTAACAGCCTCTGCCACTTCTCTTTAACTTCCACCTCTCCCTCTCTTTACCTACCTACCTACCTACCAACCTGCCCATCTGTCCGTTTATTTACTTGTACTTTCAAGTTTGTGTCAATGCATGTTTATATGTGCTCACCTATTCTAGTTGTCTATCTAACTTCATGTCGCCTACTTATCTAGTTCATCACTGTTGCTAGATAAACTCTTCAGAGCCTCTCACAGTCCATCACCATTCCCTCCCGCACTCCAACCCCCTCCCTCACATCACTCCCAGCCTCCTCCCTCACGTCACTCCAAGCCTCCTCCCTCCGCCACTCCAGCCCCCTCCCGCACGTACCTTCCGTCTTAACCTTAACCAACACTTCATCTCTCAGTAACCCCTTCAGTAACCCCCCTTCTCTCATACTCCGCTCTCTTCTTGTGCCTTGTTTCTTGTTCTGCTTCCCATCCCTCCACCGACTTCACTTCTGGACTTTCTTAACTTTTCATCCTCCACGCCTTACACAAGTTCAGTCCATTTCATTACGTTATCGTTATCATCATCATCATTATAGAAGCAGCAGCAGCAGCCTAAGACGGTTCACAATGGGACGAAGACCTCTCCCATCTTTCTTTGTTCCCAGTAATGTTTCAAAAATTAATTGTCTCTCCTGTTCTCTGTCTCCCTCTTCCTTTTATTCCATCACTGGGTTGCAACTCTGTTATAACCTGCCTATCCATCCGTCGGCATATGTCCATTTCTGGTTTTTACATTTAGTGAAATCATCTGAGTCTCCTGCCTTATTAAGAAGCTCCTCACATCCCTCCATTGAATACCTAACATCATCATTCCGATTTTCTTACAGCAATTCTAAGTTTATCTTTTATGGATTTATTGGACGCCATGCTTCTGAACTCTGGGAAAGAATAGGAATGTACACGGGATAAAGGTACTTGCTATCCATAATATTGCTCCTCTCATCTAACGTTATCTTTTCCTATCTCTCAGCACTTCTATGATTATCTTTTATGGATTTTATAAGACCTCAGACTAATGAAATACAGTTAACAAGGGAATATACACGGATGATACACACTTCTTTTTCGGGATGGAAACGCTTGCTCTACATAAAGTTACTCAGCTCACCTCCAACTCTCCATCCCCATACACTCACCCCTAACTATTCCAATTAAACCTCCCTTTACCCATCACTGTCAACAAACTCTCCTAATCACCCCAAGGTAACGTCCCTCGTGCCTCTTCCCTAAATTCAACACTGGAGGAGACGAGGAATTGGAATTAGAGTTTAAGGCTTGTGGAATTAGACGAGGGTGAGGCGGAAGGGAATGTGTTGTGCTTTTTCATTAGAGCAACAGCTGGCGCATTAATCAATCCTGGGACTAGCCACATTTCCCTCTCCATCTGGCTTCTCTCTCCCCTCTCCCCCCCTCATTCCCACTCTCTGTATGCGTGTCTTTCTCCTCCCTTTCTTTCGCTCCCCTTCCCTTTGCCTTCCCTCCCCCTCTCCTCCATTTTCTTCTCTCCCCTGTCATTCCTATCCTTTCTACTCTCCTCCTTCCCTCCTCTTTGCCCCACTCAGCCTTCCCTCCCCACCCCTACTCTCCCTATCTCCCCCCTCGCCTTTTTCCTTCTTTCCTCTATCTCTCTCTCTCTCTCTCTCTCTCTCTCTCTCTCTCTCTCTCTCTCTGGAGGCAAGCAGAATAAAACAAAATACGCCACCGGACTGAAGGGTTTAGGTTGCATACAATCATCCAGAAAACCAAGAATACGCAAATAATGACGTCTTCGGGCTGAAAGGTAAAACATGGCGGAGAGAGCAAACCTACAATGACCTTAAAATCTCGGGGGTGATGGTACTGCTTCTGGAGAAATTGGGGTGAGGGGAGAGGGGTGGAGGGAACGAAGGCGTAGGGGTGTGAGAGTGGAGAGAAGGGTGAGAGGAGTGGGAGGAGAGCGGGAGAGACGTCAGCGGTGTGTGAGGGAAGAGACGGGTGTATGAACGAAGAGAGAAGTGTTAGAGGGAGGGAAAGGGGGACACATGGCAAAGGGGCAAGGGGGAAAGGGAGGAAGGTGTGAGACGACAGAGAGGCGAGAGATTTTTTTTCTTTTTTATGTGTCCGACTCTGGGCATAGGCTTCACAACCTGCTCCAAAGGCCCAGCAGTCCTCCTACATACCATATACCTCTACATGTCACCACTTCGGCGCTAACATCCACCGTACATATTGAATACAAGCTAGAACTGCCTCATACAGGGCTGGTGTATTGGTATAAGCGGGTTTTTTTTACGACATGTCGGCGGGTCTTCTGGTAAATCAGTAAAGTCGCAGATTCAAATCCTTAAACTGTTCCCTGCCCCAGCGGGGATCTGAACCTGGGTCCGGTAGGACTGCAGGCCACTTTTCTACCGACTGAGCTACCGCCTCCCCCATGGGGGGGAGGGGGAGAGAAGGGTGTGAGAGAAGAGAGTGGTGTGAAAGAAGAGAGTGGTGTGAGAGCAGTAGGAGTGCGACGAAAGGGGTGTGAGGGTGTAAAGAGGACATAGAGAGAGTGAGAGTGAAGAGAGAGGTGTAAGAGGGAGGAGGTGTGAGGCATATGCAAAAAGAGAGAAATCAGAGATACATGAATAGAGGGATTACAAAGAAGGGGAGGAGGTGGGATTAGTGAGGTGTAGAGAAACGGAGAGAGAGGGACGATGGAAAAACCGGATAAGATAGGGATGAAAGGTGTAAGACAGAGGAAGACAGAGGGATGTGATGGTGAGATGAGAGGTGAGAGGCAGGGGCGACAGTGGTGATCCAGGGGTTCGTGTTGTGTGAGCCTCAGGTACCCGAGAGAGAGAGAGAGAGAGAGAGAGAGAGAGAGAGAGAGAGACTTCCTTCACCACTCCACACCACATGGCCATTACCTCTCCACTCTCACCACTACACACCATATGGCCACTACCTCTCCACTCTCACCACTCCACACCACATGGCCACTACCTCTCCACTCTCACCACTCCACACTGCATGACCACTACCCCTCCACTCTCACTACTCCACACCACACGGCCACTACCTCTCCACTCTCACCACTCCACACCACATAGCCAGAGGAGGAAGAAGAATGAGAGGATGCAGGAAGAGGGAGACGAAGAGCATAAATACGATGAGGGTAAGAGAAGACGATGATGAAAAGAGAGGACGAAAGAGAGGGTACATACAGAGGAAAAGAATGAAGAAAGAAAGAGGAAGAAAAGGAAGAAAATAAAAACAAAGGACGAAGGAGAGGAACTAGGAATATACAGAGGGAAATAATTAAAAAAAAAAAAAAAGGCAGACAGACTGATAATAGAGAGAAAACATTCCCATATATAAAGACGCAAATGCAATACTGAGAGATCAAGCAGTGAGGCATCGTAGCGGACGGCTTGGACATGCCTTCATACACGGAGTGGCACCTCTACCGTACGTGTTCCAGCCACATTTTACGGATCCTGACGGAAAACAGAATCGTATGGTTAAGTGGCACCACCTGTAGAAGTGATCCGTCCTTCACTCAAACCTGCCACAAGAGTGTAAACTATGGGACAGGAGGGAATGGACGGCCTGGAGAAGGGGAAAGACGAAGATGATGAAGGCTAAGACTAATACCTATCGACTACACGAGGGTTATTAAAGTAGATAATCATTTTTTTTGTTCTCAGTGTTCCTCTAGATTACAACTCCCAGGGATGCTCCAATTAACCAGGTTCCAACTGTACTGTTGGGTGAAGAGGGAGAAGATGGAAAGGGGTAGGGGTGGAGTATGGACTGTATGAGAAGGGAAAGTAAAGGGGTTATAGGGTATGGGAAAGAGGAGGGTGGGAGGGAGGAGGTGAGGGGTAGATTAGAAGGTAAGTGAAGGGTGAAGAAGAGGTTGGGAGGCGATGGTGAGGGGCAGATGAGGGGAACGGAAGGGAAGATGGAATTGTGAGGAGGGGGGAGGTGTGGGGTAGATTAGGAGATGAGGGGAAGAATAGGCTGGGTGGGGAAAGATGTGAGTAGATGAAGGTGCTGGTGAGAGGGGGAGGAGCTAGGAAGAAGGGAGGAGCTGGGATGGGGAATTGTGGGGGTGAGGGGTGTGTGTGGCAAAAGGCGTCCCTCTCCCATTACCAGGGGGCAGTAACTCTCCAGGGCGGCGGATCCCGTGGCGCCTCTGTTCTCCCTCTCTCCCCCCCTCCCCATCTCTTTCTCTAAGTCAGAGGGAGTGAGACAGGGTGCAGTACAAAGGAAATCAAACAGCAACAGACCTTATGGTCCTATCGAGGCTGTTTGTTACAGAGTAGACTATGACTACAAAATCTAGCTCTAAATGTTGAAAGATAAGGATAGTAAAGCAAGATGGCTTCCCCCGCCTCCAAAGAAGGCTCCCCCCGCATTATTAGGCTTTCTTAACCTCTCTTTCGTAATGATATAGTTTTTATGAATGTATGTACGAATGTTATCTCGTTTAAATATCGACACAGATTACATAACATACATTACGCTAAAACAGGAATAAACCTCTAAGGATGAACTGCTTGGTATCCACTGGCGATGAGAACACAGATGGAGTCAACACACAAATTTCTTACCTTATCTTCCTCGTTATCTCCAATTTCACACCATTTCCTCTTCTCTATTCTTTCCACGTCACTATAATCTCACTGAATAGATATAATTTTCCCGTATCTATCGCAAATGTCCCGAGATATTGTTGGAAAATACGAGGCGCGACAGGTGTAACATTTGAACACCTTCTCCCGCCGATAATGACGCGGAGGAATACACGATCACTCAGGTGCTTACGTCTCAGTCTCCCAAGAAACTAGTTCCCATATACTTTACAGCCACGTCTTATCCATTTTCTGGCGTATTCCTGCTGTCAGTCTATAATGATGTATCAATTATGCACAGATGTTTAATGAAAAATGCCACAAGAGCAATATTTACAGAAAAATCACCCAAGCTGGAAGGTGGGGAGCGGCGCGTATTGCAAGGAAGCGGCAATTTTATAACGCCTGTCTACGAAGGAATGTCTACTGTTCTTATCTGTTCTTTATTATGCTTACTACACCTTACTAATCTAATGTATGCTGTTTGTTTCTCCTTAACATCAACTAAGATTGCATTAAGAACACAGAAGGGAAAAAAACAGCCCCGCGGGAAGAAATACAGCAGTTAAGATGTGTTACCTGCGCGACACCTTGACCTACCAGAATACGAGCCAGGACGCAGCACTCAGGCGGCTACGTCTCTAGCGCCCCACAAACTAGTTCCCATTTACTTAGGCCATTTTTACCCCTTTTAGGGTCTATTGTGGGTATTGGTTTGTAAAATTATATCCACTGAGCACATAGGTTTTTAATATTTGTACGAAAAAATATATAGTAATAGTAGTAGTAGTAGTAGTAGTAGTAGTAGTAGTGGAAGTCAACGAAAATATGGCATTATTAGGCTTTCTACACACCTCTCTGTATGTTATGAATGTACGAATGTTATCTCGTCTCAGTATCAACACAGGTTACATAAATAACATACTTTACGCTAAAACAGGAATAAATCACTAAGGATGACGTGCTTGGTATTCACTGCCGACGAGATCTCAGAAGGAATCAACAAATTTCTTACCTTATCTTTCTCGTTATCTCCAGTTTCACACTATTTCCTTTTCTCTATCTTCAATATTCTTTCCACGTCACTATACTCTCACTGAATAGATAGAATTTCCACGTATCTATCGCAAATGTCCCGAGATATTGGTGGAAAATACGAGAGGCGCGACTGGTGTGACATTCCAACACCTTTTCCCGCCGAAAATGACGCGGAGGAACACACGATCGCCCATGTGCTCTCGTCTGGGTCTCCCCCCCAATACTAGTTCCCATACATTTTATAGCCACTTTTTAACCCTTTTCTGGCGTATTCCTGCTATCAGTCTGTAACGATGTATCAATTATGCATAGATGTTTGATGAAAAATGTCACAAAAGCAATATTTACGGAAAAATCACCGAGCTGGAAGGTGGGGAGCGGCGCGTTTTGCAAGGGAGCTGTTCTTATCTTTTCAGTATTATGCTTACTACACCTTACTAATCTAATGCATGCTGTTTGTTTCTCCTTAATATCAACTCAGATTGCATTAAGAAAACAGAAATGAAAATAACAGCCCCGCGGGAAGAAATACAGCAGGTAGGATGTGCTACCTGCGCGACATCTTGACTTACTAGAATACGTGCCAGGACGCAGCACTCAGGCGGCTACGTCTCTAGCGCCCCACAAACTAGTTCTCACTTACTTAGGCCATTTTTACCCCTTTTATGGTGTATTGCGGGTATTGGTTTAGAGAGGGGGGGTGGGGGGGGGGGGGGGGGTATTGGTTAGGTGAGATAAGATTTGGCGAAAGAGAA
>JAGKTI010007058.1:0-21982 GCA_018397915.1 Birgus latro
TCCTTTTCCTTCCTTATCCTCCCTCCATCTCCTTAATAAACCCTTCTGCGTCCACTTATTTCCTCTAAATTTTTGTTACGCCCTCATTTCTCAGTCTTCATTAACCTGCATTTTATTCTCTTCCTTCTCCTCCTCCTCCTCCTCCTCCTTCAGAAGCTAAAGGCACATGGTTTCAGCGGCAATGATCTTGGTTGGGTAAAAAATTGGCTCTCTGGACAAAAGCAAAGAGTTGTAATTAATGGAAAAGAGTCAAACTGGATAAACGTTACAAGTGGAGTGCCACAGGGTTCCGTGTTAGGTCCTATTCTTTTCTTAATATATGTAAATGATATTGACGAAGGATTGTGTTGTAAGATTTCAAAATTTGCTGATGATACTAAAATAGGTAACAGAGCAGATACAGTACTGCAAAGGCAAGCAATTCAGAGATATCTTGATCAGCTGTTTAACTGGGCCCAAGTTTGGCAAATGGATTTTAATATTAATAAATGCAAAGTACTAAACATTGGCAGTAAAAATGTAAGAGCTAGTTATAGCATGAATAGTGTCCAACTTGATAGGGTAAACCACGAAAAAGACTTAGGAGTTATAATAACAGATAATATGAAACCAAGCAAACAATGTACAGAAGCAGTGAAAAAGCCAACAAATTGATTGGATTCATAGGCAGTGCATTTGAATATAAGTCCGATAATATCATCCTCACTTTGTATCATTCCTTAGTACGCTCGCACTTGGAATACTGCGTTCAGTTTTGGTCACCATATTATAAAAAGGATATGGAAAAGCTTGAAAGAGTGCAGCGAAGGATGACAAAAATGATACCTTGATTGAGAAATAAACCGTACGAGGAACGTTTAGAAGCCTTGAATCTCTTTGCCTTAACTAAACGGAGGATACGAGGAGATTTAATTCAAGTATTCAAAATATTCAAAGGACAAGATAACATGGCTGTCAATAAATACTTCACAGTTGATCACTCGAATTATACTAGAGGGAATTGGCATAAAATAATTGGCAAACGATTCCAATCACATGAAGCTAAGTATTTCTTCTTCAATAGAGTTGTAAATATATGGAAGAAATTGCCCTCCAATGTAGTAAATTGTAATACAGTACTAACCTTTAAAGGTCGCCTGGATAAATATTTGTCGTCTAACCCCCAGCTTACTATGTTTACTCCCGAATAAAACACTTGTATAAATTTTTATTTTATTCTATTCTTTTAGAGCCTGGATCAATTTACTAAATGCAAATATATGCACGGTGATAGTTTTAAGTTTCTTCTCGCAGAGCCCAACTGAGACTACGGGATCACTATATTTGCGGGTATCTGTAACTTTTGAATTCCTGCAGAGTCCAACTGAGACCACGGGATTATTAGCTATATTCACGTGTATCTGTTTCTTTTGAATTCCCGCAGAGTCCAACTGAGACCACGGGATTACTGTATTCACGTTGTTATGACTACAGCGTCTCATCGCCCGCAGACGCCCCATTAACTCAGTGTACCCCATACATAGTGTCATGCGTTATTTATTTATTTGATTATTCATTGTACTTTACTACTTTCTCTTTCAGGTTATTCATACTGGTAGCTTATAGATAACGTATTATATATGTAGCTTTTCCTTTTCGGTCTTTCCTATGAAATTTCCATGTCAGTTTTTCCATGCTGCATGGTGGTCTTTCTCACTTTTTCTTGCCAGTTTTGGCTGGAGGGTTTGGAGGCGGGGGGAGCCTTCTTGCTTTACTATCCTTATCCTTCAGCATGTAGAGTTAGATCTTGAAGTCATAGTCTACTCTAACAAACAGCCTTGAAAGGACCATGAGGTCTGTTGCTGTTTGCTTTCCTATGTACTCCTATGTACTCCTCTCTGTCATACTTCCTCGATTCCCCAGTTCACACCCTTCCTTCATCTCTCCCGTTTCCATCACTTTATCCCTTCTTTTCCGCATTTTCTCCCCTCTGCCCACCTTTCCCCTCTGCATACTCTATCATTTCTTCCAGTCTTCCCTCATCTACTCCTTCTCCTTCACCTTCTCTTTCTCCACTGTAGTCTTCCCTTCTCCCACGTCTCTTCCACCTTCCCGCCATTCCACCGTTATCTACTGTTTTCCCTCGTGCCTCCTCATTTCCTCTCTCCATCTCCTCATCTTTCCCCATACTTTTTCGTTTTCCCTTTTTCATGCCCTTTCTCTCCCATCTTTCCCTTCTTTTATCCTTCCTTTCTCCACCTTTCCCTCTCACCCCTCTCCACCGATTCTTCCTCTTCCTACCCCTATCATAGCTGACTTTCATATCTCTTATCTGTTATCCGTTCACTTTCCTCTACCTCAGGAGTTCTTAACTTGGGAATTGCAAACCCCCAGGAGTTCCCAGGAGGGTTTCCAGGGAGTACTTAGATGGCGACGAGAGTGTATTAAAATCTACTGAGGCAGAGAGAGAGAGAGAGAGAGAGGGAGGGAGAAAGAGGGAGAGAGAGAAAGAGGGAGAGAGAGAGAAAAAGTGCCGTCATTTACAGATGCATGTATCAGGTTGGTTCACAAGAATTGCCTATTGTTTTCCTCCTTCCAATCCATAGAAAATGCAGAAACAGAAGAACATCATTAGTAAGTTAGTATTTGATTTCTTTGACAGATTTAGACAGCGCAGAATGCTGTTTTCCAGTCATCCTTTCCTCTGATATTACCCTGAGCTTTCCTTTGCTGCGTGGTGGTCCTTCTTCTGTTGTCACTGGTTAGTGGAATTGGTGAATGGAGGAGCTTTCTTGTTTTACAGTTCTAATTGCTGTTTGCTTTCTATAATGTTTGGTTTCTTTTTTCCCTTTTCCTTCCTTCCTCTTGCCTCCTTCCAGTTTTGCTTTGTTCCCTCTTCCCTCCGTCCATTTTTCCCTCCGTCCATTTTTCCCTCCTCTCTCGCTCCATTTTTTTTTTCCTTTCCCTTATACCCTGCTCCTCCATTACCCTACCTTCATTAACCTGTGTTTTATTCCACTCTAGCCCTCCTCCTCTCGCTCATATTTCTTCTGGCTGTCTTTCCTTATCGCTCACTCCCTCAGTCTTTCCTTCCAGCATTCCTCCTCCTTTTCGCTTCCACCACTCATTCATTACCCTCTCATCTCCCCCCATCTTCTTGTTCTTTACTTCCCTTACACCTTTCATTCATCGTTTTTTACCTTTCTTTGCTCCCTTCCTTATGTCGCGTCTTCCTCTCATCTCCCACCCCCTTTCCAGGTTTCTTTTCTTCCCTTCCCCCTCCTCCTTCATCCCTCCTGTCTTTACTTCTTTCCTTCAGCACTCTGATTTCATCCTTCTTATTGCCTCCCTCCCTCCCTTCATCACTCCCCTTTTCTTCCGTTTTTCCCTCTATCTCCCCGTACTCTTCTAGCATTTTCATCACTCTTGTCCTTTCCCCATTTTCTTGCCTCACCTGGCTTTCATCCCTCTCCCTCTCCTTCCTTCTGTCTCCCCTGTTCTCCTTCTCCTTCTAGTCAGTTCTCTCTTCCACTGTCATTTGCGTGTGTAGGGAGGTTGGTTGGTTGGTTGGTCGTTCATCAAATATGCATATTAGAAATCACATGCAACTCACTATTTACCTATCAGACTTTCCATTAAAAAAAAAAAAAAGTTTATCATTTCCAAAAATCACGGTATACATCTTTTTGTTCTCCCTGCACACTGTTTTGCCGGAGGAAGTGGTGGACAGAGGAAAGCCCTACACTTTTCCATCCTTTTCTCAAACTCGTTGTTTAGATCGTTATTGTAATGACAGAGTAATGTAACATTGTAGACAACCAAGCTCTGTATTTCCTATGTACGCCTTTGTGCACTTTCCATCAACATTCTTCAGTCTCTGTTTTCTTCCATCACCTCCTTGTCGCTTTTAAATCCCGTTCTCTCCGTCTTCTCTCCCTTCTACTCCTCCGCCCCCTCCCCCTTCCCCACTGCGACCCTTTTCCTGCTGGAGGGGCTTTTAGCAAACCGCCAGACCACGCAAATGGCCCACTTTGACGCTACATTTGTGGGGCTTCCCTCTCTCTCTCGATCTTTTCCCACTGTCTGTATCTCTATCTTCCCCTTTCTCTCTGTTTCTATTTCCTTCCTACCCTGTCTCTCCATTATCAACTCCCCTTCTATTCCCCTGTCTCTCCATTATCAACCCCCCTTCTATTCCCCTGTCTCTCTATTTTCAATCCCTTTTCCCTTGTCTAACTCTTTCCATCTTTCTTTCTTTCTTTTCGCCCTTTATGTATGCACATCCTCCCGTTTCTCCTCCTCTCTCTTGCCGCTGTCTCTCTGTTGCTCTTTCTGGTTCCGTCTGTTTCTCACTCCTGTTTTTTTTTTCTTAGCTGTGTCTTTGGAGCCTCTCTGTCTCACTGTCTTTTACACCTTTTTGTACCTACTCTTATATCGCACTTCTCAAGCATCAGTGCCAGCTTTACTCTCTCTCTCACGCTCTCTTTTCTTATTCTTTTTCTCGCTTTTTTTCTTCTTCTTTTTCGTCCATGATAATCTATGTATGTTTATGTTAAATAATACTGAATGCCTGAACTTCTTTCTGATGAACAATTAAAGAAGCTAACGTTAACCCTTTTGACTGCAGAACCTTATTAAGTGTTAATCCCTTTCTCCTTTCGCTGTCTTCTCGCTGCTGTCTCCTCTCCTTCTCTCACTTCCTCTCTTCCTGGATATATCCCAAGTCTCACACTTCTTTCATTCTTCTTTGTGTGTTTTCCCCCCCTCAGTTACTGAATCCTCTCCCTCCTTCCTCTCCCGCCTCTTCTTTCCTGCCCTCCTTCCTCTCTTCTTCCCTTGCCTCTTTCTTCTCTCCTTGCTTTCCTCCTCCTTCTCCCCTCAACACCCCATTCTTCTTCCACTTTATTTTTTTTTCCTCGACTGCCTTCCCTCTCCCTCCCTTTTATTCCTCTGCCTCTCTCTCTCCCTCCCTCTTATTCCTCTTCCCTCTTTCATATCCTCATCCCCCCACCCTCTCTTCTCTCTCTCTCTCACTCCCTTCACGCTCACTTCCTCCCCTCTTTCACTTCACATTTTTATCTTTGCTGTTTCCCTCCCATCCCTCTCTCCCTCCCTCCCTCCTCTCCCCTCTCTCACTCCCTTCACGTCCCCTTTCTCCCTTCTTTACCACTGCTGTTCCTCTCCTCTTCTCTCTCTCTCTCTCTCTCTCTCTCCCCTGTGTTATACCTTTCTTTTTCCATTTCTCTTCCTTTCCCGTCTGTTTCGTCTCCCTTATCTGGTCTTATTCTTCATCCTTTCATCCTTCTCGTCCCACTGTTTTCTGATCCCTTACTATTTCCTTCTTTCCTTTCCTCCTTACTCGTCTCTTCCCTCATACTCTTTTCCTCCCTTTTCCTAATACCTCCTCCCATTCATTTTATTTCATTTCCCTTCCATTTCCTCCCTTTTCCCTCTCCCCCTTTCAGTTTCCTCTCCCATCCATTTTTTCTCCCTTCTATACCCATGGATTGTCACGCCCTGTCCATTGCTGTCAGTGAACGCTTCTCCCCTCACTTCCCTCTCTCCTCTTTTATTCTCCTATTCTTTTCTCTTCTTCTTTCCTAATTCTTTTTTCACACCATTTCTTGTGCCTTGCCTCCTCCAGCATTTTCTCCCTCCCCCCCTCTCTCTCTCTCTCTCTCTCTCTCTCTCTCTCTCTCTCTCTCTCTCCTCCTCCTCCTCCTCCTCCTCCTCCTCCTCCTCCTCTCTACTTTCATGTTACATCTCCCTCTCACCTCATCTACCGATCCCCGTTCCTATTTCTCCCTGTCTGTTCTATTTCCCCCCCTCTCTTCTTCTTGTCTGTCTTCTACTCGCCTCATATCTTCCTTCCTCTTCCCCGCCATTCTCTCTCCCTCCCCTCACACTCTCCATACCTCCATTTCTCTCCTGTTCCCTTCCCTCTTTCCCTGCATCCTCACCCATCATTTTTTTCGCGTACCTGCTCCCTCCTGTCTCCATGTGCCGTCACTCCTGTACAAAGCTGTCAGAAAGCTCACCCACACTTTCTCTCGCCTATCCCTTTCTTTTTCGTTTTCCTCTCTCCTGTTCGTCTGTTCAGTTTATTCTCTATCCCCTCATTCCATCTTTCCTCTCCATTTTTTTTTTGTTCCTCTACTCATTCCCTTTTTCCCTCCCCCCTCCCGTCTCCTCTCTCCCACTAACCTCAGTTCCTTTTTCCTATTACCCCTCCTTTCTCCTCATGCACTTAGGTCCTTTCCTGTCTTCCTGATGTACCACTCATGGATAAAGTTGTTAGAGCCCTCACTGCTGTTTCCTTTAAGTCCTTCTCTTTCTCTTTGTTCTCCCTTACTTATCACTTTTTTCAACTTTCGATCTTTCCTCCCCTCTCTTTCTCTCCTCCCCCCCTCTTTCACCCCCCTCATTTTCCCCCTCTTTTCCTTCCCCTTTCATTCTTCCCTTTTTCCTCTCCCTTTCTTATTTCGCTCTTTTTTCCTCCCTCTCTCCTCCTCCGCCTCTTTCATCCTCCTTTCCCCTTACTTCCTTTCTGTCCGATTGTCCTCTTTTTTTCTCTTCACCACTGTCTCTTCTTCCATGCCTCCCTCCTCTCTTCTTCTCTCTTTTCTTCTCTTATCAGTTCTCCTGATGTTCTGCGCCGTAATTTCTCTCTTCAGTCTCCTCTTTGCTTCCCTCACACTGTTCCTTTCCTCTCTCTCTCTCTCTCTCTCTCTCTCTCTCTCTCTCTCTCTCTCTCTCTCTCTCTCTCTCTCTCTCTCACACACAGACACAGACACACACACACACACACACACACACACATTTTCCCCTCATCCTGCTTCATTTACCTTCCATTACCATCTTTCTTCCTCTGTTCCTTTTTCTTTCTCCTTCGTCTTCCTTGCCCGTTCCTCTCTTTTCAGTTCCCTGTCTTGTTCCTTACGTCACTTTCTCCACCTTCTCCTCTAATGCTCTCCTCTCCAGTCTCTCTCCCTTTTGTTCATTCCTCTCCATCTTAGTCACATCTTCCTTTATACATCCTTGCCTCCATCTTCAGTTTCTCTTTCTATTCCCCTTTCCGTTTCCTTTCCTTTTTCTGTACTTCCCCATCCTTTTATCTCACTACTTCCTTCTTTTATATTTCCTGCCTTTGCTATCTCACCTCTATTCTTATTCTCCCTTCCTCCTTCTTACAATCTTCTCCGTCTAGTCTCACTTATCTCCTCCTCTCCATTTCCTTATTCACCCCCCACCTCTCTCTCTGTCCTTCACTCTTTCCTTCTTACTCACCCTCCTATCCTGTCTTCCTCTTCTTTCTTCCATCCTTCTCCTCCCCCTCTCCTCTCCTCCCTCCCTCCCCCCTCCCCTTTTTTCGTGCATCTAAGCCTTCTTCCCCTCTCCATGAGCTGTCAGTCGTGCCGAAAGCTGTCGGTAAGCTCACCCTTCAGGGCTTGGAGGCAAGTGCAGAGAGAAAGAGAGAGAGAGAGAGAGAGAGAGAGCAGGGAGGAAAAGAAACATCAAAGAAGAAGCGAGAATAAGTGAGGAAGGAGAGTGAGAGAAAGAGCTGGAGGCAGGAGAGGTGAAAAGAGAAGAGTGGAGGGAAAACTGAGAGGAAAAATATAGTGGGGAGGTAAACACAAAGAGTGCAAGAAGGGCGCCAGTGAGGAGGAGGAGATAAGATCAAGACGATGAAGACGATGACGACGAAGATGATGATAGAGACGGTGGAGATTGTGATGCTGAAAGTGAGCAAAGTGATGATGATGATGATGATGATGATGAGGAGGAGGAGGAGGAGGAGGAGAAGGGTAAAGAAGAAGAGGAGAAGAGTGTTTAAGAGGCGGGAGAAGAGAAGGTGAAGATCAAGTTGTAGGGACGAAAACGTAAAAACAAAATAAACTCCAAAGGTAACGAAATGAAGCTAAACAAGATAGGAAACTCCAGTGTTGAGGAAATTCACATTACAATTGTTTCCCTGCCAAAACCAAAAGGAAGAAATATGAAAGGTCATCAGTCACTGTACAAAAGTGCCAGAGGAATTTGATAGGAATGCCCGAAGTGAATCAGTAGCAGTGTACCCTAATCTGTAAAAGGTAAACTGTAACATCGTACATTATCATACTCTTGCCAAGCTTTTCTATCCTGTAATGGAAAACCAATGTATGAGACAAGGAAAAATGACGAAAAGGAAAATTGGAAGTGTGGATGGATTGATGGAGCGAGGAAGGACAAAAAAGAAGCAGAAAAAGAGGGAGATGAACAGGAATGAGGGAGGATGGGAAGAGAGAAATTGTGGGGAGGAAAAGTTTTGAACATAGTGGGTGGGGGATAGGCAGATGAGAGACATGGATCGAAGTAGAGGGATGGAGGAAGGGAAAAAGGAAGGGAGAAAATGAGAGTTTGTGAGGTAAGCTGAGGATAGGGTAGGAGGCGAATGGAGGGAAACAGGGTAACAAGTTTTGCATAGGAAAGAGGGAGGGAGGCAGGGAATGAATGGCTGAAGATGAGAAAGGGAGATAGACAGACAGAGAAAGAGAGAGAGAGAGAGCTGTCTAGGTCAACATTACTAGTACAACGGAAATAGATCCTCCTCTACACTTAGTTTTTCCCCAACCTCCTTCAGTTCCTTTCTTTGACCCTGCTCCTATTTCCCTCCCCCTTCTCTTCTTCCTTTTCTTTTTCCCCTCATTCAGTTCCCCTCCCCCTTCTCTTCTTCCTTTTCTTTTTCCCCTCATTCAGTTCCCCTCCTCCCTACCTTCTTCTCTCTCCCTTTCTCCAGTGCCCTTTTTTCCACTCCTCTCTCCGATTCCCTCTCTTTCCTCCTTCTATTTCACCACTCCTACAGTTCCTCTCTTCCTTTCCCCTTCCCTCCCTCCATCCCATTCGAATATAAATTGTGAAATATCGTCCTCACCTTTTATAATTCCCTAGTGCGCCCACACGCGGATTATTGCGTCCAGTGTTTGTCACTGGAGGACACTGAGAAACTTGAGAAAGTTCAGCGAGGAGTGAGAAATAATTCATGTCAAGGATGATTAGAAGTGATGAATCCGATAACCTTAACTAAATGCAGACTACGGGGCGATTTAATTCAAGTGTACAAAATCTCCAAAGGTTATGTTAATATGGTAGTCCAAAAGTACTTCACAGGAGATCGGTAGAATTATACTAGAAACAATGGACGTAAAATCATTGGCAAGCATTTTCATTCACATGAAGCAAAGTACTTCTTCAACTGAGTTGTAAATATATGGAACAAGTTGCCTCTTTCTGTGGTTAACTGTGATATACTACTAACATAAAAACCACTGGATAAATATTTTTCTTGTAATCCTCATCTAAGTATATTCACTGCTGAATAATACATTTATGATTTAGGATGTTAGGCAGTTCAAAACGAGGGCGTGCAAGTAACTAAATCAAAACAGTGACATTTTCCATAAGCTGACTAGATGTTTCCCTTGCAGGTTAAAATAGCATTGACAATGGTCCCTTTTCATCCTTTCCCATACAATTTCCATGACAACTTTTCTATGCTGCGTGGTGTTCCTTCTCACTATTTCCTGCCGGCTTCGCCTGGAAAATTTCGTTGGTGGAGGGGGTAACATTTCTGCTTTCCTATTCTTGTCTTTGACACATAAAATTATTAAGTCAGTTACAATTTATCCCGTAACAAACAGTCTTCAAAGGACCACTAGGTATGTTGTTTGTATTCCCTCGTGTTCTATCGTACTGCTTTGTACTGTCCTATAAATCTCCTCACCCTTCCCCTCCTGCAGTTCCCCTCCTCTCTCTTCTCTTTTCCTTCTCCCTTCCTTCTTCCTTCTCTCCATTTCCCCTTAACTCTTCCTCCATTTTCCATTTTAGCTTCTCTCTTCTCCCCTCTTCTAGTTTTCCTCCTTCCTCCTCCCCTCCACTAGTTCTCTTTTTCCCTCCCACCCCTCCTTCAATTCCCCTCCTCCCTTCAAACCTCCTCCCCTCGAAAACCCTCTCGTTTTCATAGTGTGTTTAGTGCACATCATCATCATCATCGTCGCCGTCATATTTATCTTTATTATCATCATAGTCATCTGTATCCGACACTTTCTTAATTATCATTAATATATTCGTATGAATCCGTCTTTATCGGCATCATTATCACACCAGCCAACATCGTCACTATCATCGTTGTTGTATCCACACTGTATATCCATGCCCTCCACTGTATATGTACCCCCACTGTATATCTATGTCCCCCCACTGCATATGTGCCCCCACTGTAATATCCCCCCCTCCGTATATCCTCACTGCTAGATCTTAAAGCGCTGAGTCAAATGTCTTTCCCACAAAGAGACTAGCAGATGTAATTCAGTCCCGGGTTGTCACTCTTGAAGGGAACACTGTGGTAAACTGTCTGATAATAAACTCCTTAAATAGCTACTAGAGAACTTCGTTTCTTTCACCAAAGTGCAGCATCTTACACTGTCATCTTGATGGCAATAATATTCACCATCATCTGTATAATCACTATAACCTTAAAAATCATCGTCGTCGGCTAAATCTTCGTCCTTATAATCGTTATCATTATCATCATAATCGTCAATATCATTACTTTCGTCAGTATCACGTTTATCATCATCATCATCATCAACATAATCACAATCAGTAGCAGCAGCAGAATAATTTTACGATTATTATTACCATCTTCCATATTCATCTTTGTCCTAATTAATCACCATCATTTCCCTCCTCCTCATCATCAGCATCAGCAACAGCAACATCAGCAGCAATACAACAACAGCATCGTCATTTTAGCGTGATAAAAAACGTCATAATTACAACCTTTTTCCTAATTCATCATCATCATCATTATGGTCATCAGCAGCTAGTATACTTTTCTTTCTTTCGTTATCTCCTTGTAAACCATGCTAGGTAAATCTGATCCATTTACCATTTGCTGTTTGCCATTTAAGTCATTTAATAGCTTTAAACACTGTCACACAAAGCTAATCCAGCTTTAAAATAAAAGAGAAATTTTTCGAAATTTATAAGAAGGCAAAAAGCACAATATGCAGAAGAAAAAGAGAAAGCGTTATTTTCAGCTGGAACTTTTCCCAGCTACTGACAAAGTAATCACCACCTGTAGTAGAATATCAGTATATCTCTAATAACAACATTGAAAAAAACTCATTCCTAAATTCTAGCTTTAAATATAACAACTAATCAAGAGGAGAAAATGGTTTGACAAAAATATTAGCCCGTCCGAACAGAACCATAACTCAGACATTACGAACAATATGATTAGCGTACTTATCACAACTGGAAGAACTCTCTGGATACCCAAGATTACTAAACGATTAACAGGAAATGTCTGGAGGGCAGTAACAGGCACTCAGGCCTCAAAACCTCACCACTAACCCATGAGGCCTTAACGAACAGTGATAGAAGCATCCTCAGCTTGAGGGCACAAACATCCTAATAAATTGTGAGGAATCACTAAGCCACAAAAACTCGTCTCAACAAAACAATGCCTTCAAGGCATTGTTTTGTTGAAAAAAAGTAATCAGAAAAAAAGTTAAAGGAAACACACGAATTTCCCCATTCCCATTCACCTCACAACTCCATTATGTGATTACAGATGCAAAAAAAAAAAAAAAAAAAGCAGCAAGACGTGACCAGATCACAAATATTTATTTATCTTTAACAGCCAAGCCACAAAACTATAAATAACCTCAATCGACATTTAACTTTATCTTCCCTCACAACAAAGTACCTGATGGTTGGAAGATAGTAATCACCATTACTATATACATGCCAGGCAAACCACTAAGTGTGCTTCGCTCACCATCCCGAACCATGGAAAACCAATCCCAGAAAACAGCATCCCACAGACTCCAGTGTTTGAGTGCCAACACTGGTTATGATCCAAGTACTCGCCCGACATACAACTACTCTAACAGTCCAACTGATTTTATATTTTTTGTAACAAGAAACAGATAACAAGAAACAGATATCATTAAGAACCTTCATCCTTCCATGCTTCAATAGCAATACTACGTAGGCCTCACAATCTACCCTACAATCACTGTAAAGCAGCCAGTCAAGCCAAAGCATACAAACTCTGCACATGCACCTCACTTTCACAACACAGACAGTCCTTAAATATAATCTTAGCAAAGAAAAGAATAAAAAATATAAAAACTGAAAGAAATAAAATGAAATCAAATTAAATTAAAGAAAAAGTCCTGGGGATCGCTCCGCTTACTGCAGTCTGGATGAGCATGGATTCACAACAGCGGCAACTACGAAACGTGGTTTGTATTACATCCTTACTGCCAGTCAGCTTTATTCACATAAAGATATCTTCCCATTGCTGGTAGGGATATTAAAGACCGCATGCGTTATCTCCTCACTAAAGAAATACATCCAGACTTGATGCAATCGTCGAGAGACAGAATGAACGACAAAGGAAAAAATTGATTTTGTAGTAAATACGCAGTATGCTTTAAGTTGTTTGTATTGTATTCTCTCTCTCTCTCTCTCTCTCTCTCTCTCTCTCTCTCTCTCTCTCTCTCTCTCTCTCTCTCTCTCTCTCTCTCTCTCTCTCAGCTTCCATCCCATTTTGAGCTAATACTTTTAATTTCCTTTGTACCCCCTTCACAGCCTTTACCCCATCAATTGCCTCTGTACTCTATAAATTTCCTTTGTACACCATAGACTCAATTTGTGGACCAGCAATTAACTTTGTACCTCACCCATGCACTTCCAGTCCCAGGAACCCCAGCTACCCCTTTTTCTCTCTCTCTCTCTCTCTCTCTCTCTCTCTCTCTCTCTCTCTCTCTTTGTAAGCCCGCATCACCCTGTATAGACTTTCTCCTCTGCCTTGGGCTCTTCCTACCTCCTAATTCAATAGCTCCCTCTCTGCCTCTCTCTGTTTACCAGGAGAGAGACAGAGAGAGAGAAGCAGATTTACTGACCGTCTGTAACAACAGCTATTGGTGCGCCAGAGAGGAAGTTTGAGATGAAAACCTAGATGGAGAGAAAACTGGGGAGGCAACGTGAAAGTTCGAGATTATGAGAGTCGGTGGAGGACCTTTGGTAAGCCTCGCTCAATGGCCAAAGTTTCACGAAGATATTGAAACACGGATGACCCGAATTATGAAAGGACTGTATGAAGATGAACAGTTGAATGCCTCTGACGAATCTCATTGTGACAGACAGAGTGAAGTTTTAGAATTATTTTCCTGATGAGAAAAGACCCAGAACTTCATAAATCGAAGAGTTAAACAGAGAAGTAAGAAGGGTCAATTTTCTTTGGGACAGTCAGGATGAGGACAAACCTTCAGTAAAAAGAAAGAAATGAGAATTGATAGAAAAAAGACTAAAGAGTTTCCCTGTTGGCAAGATGTTCGTATATGAGCAAAATTCTAGAGAAAAAAAGCAGGCGAAACCCCGTCTTACTTTGGTACTCAGACCAAAAAGTGTACAAAGTACTATCACAAGTAAAAGTTTAAAACAGTTCCGTTCAGCATTTTGTTGTGTCGTCCACATCTCTCTCTCTCTCTCTCTCTCTCTCTCTCTCTCTCTCTCTCTCTCTCTCTCTCTTCACCCAACATCAGCGTGTATTCATTCCTATTATAATCTTTATTCTTGTGGTTATTATTTTTTCCCCCTTTCACTTAAGAAAATTTCATGTAATACCTTCCATCACCAACCCCAGCTGAGATGTGTCGACCAACTTTTGATCGAGATATCAAGCATTATATGATGGTTTTAGGAGGTTGGAGACAGAAGGGCATCAGCAGAACGGTAGGCGTCTAGTAATATTAGTGGATAATATCGTTTATCCAGCTGTATTCAAAGGTACTGTGAATCATTACCATCGTCATCTTGTACAATGAAAATGTCTTTTCTCTTCCTTGATGGTATATTATAGTTCGCTCTTCAGGAAGTAGGTGTGATGGTGTGGTGAGATAAAATGAAGACGGACCATATATATGTGTGTGTGTGTGTGTGTGTGTGTGTGTGGGTGTGTGTGTGTGTGTATTATCTATCTATCTCTGTATATATCTCAATCAATCTATTTATTTATCTATCTATCTATATAGAGAGATAGATAGTGAATATTTTAAAAGAGTAACATATCGAACAAGGAGAAGAACTCATTAAGTGCAGGATCCAAGCTCATCAAGCGTTCCAAGGGTCAAATAATTAAATTTGCCCTATGTACTTAATCTTCTTGAATTTACTCTAAGACATATTTCATTCTTACACATGTTTAACATTTCCTCCAAGTTTCTCTCAAACCAGAAAAAAGTGGATTAACTTCAAGCAGTAATCCTGATCTGTCACTTTTCACGGTGACCTTATTATTCTCAAAACTGAATCTCTTTAACCTTTTTTTCCAGCCTAACTCCTTCAACGAAGATTAGTGTACATAGAATGAAAGCTTATTAATATGGTCTTGTCACGTGCCTTTTACCTATTTTTGTTTTTGTTTTTAACAGTATAATAAGTAAATCTCTTGTATGACCCTCATCTCATCCACCAAATTTTATCCCAAGCACACTGAAATAAGTTTTATATTATTCACACAAAGACACACAGTTCGAACCTTGCCCTTGCTCTGTGACCTTGACTTTTTTCTCATTATTCTCAGAACTGAATAGTTTTGTTCTTTCCTAACCCTTAACCCTTCCACCACGTTGGGTTCTGTTCAGATCAAAACAGGTTAAGTTCACCTTGTCTTGTAAGCAGCTTTAGACCTTTCCTGTTACGTTGGCCTTTGACTGTTCTCAAAATCCAATCTTTTTATTCCTGCCATTTCCACAACTCTACCAAAAGGTTTGAGTGTACTCGTAAATCGCATGAAAACTAACGACCCTGGCCTGTGACCGTTGACCTATACTTCCAAAAACAACAGGTTTATTTTTCAACCCATAACCCTTCAAAAAAGTTTGGCTAAAATCGTTTCAAATATCCCATTTATTTTGTTAACATCTAGTAAAAGATATCAGGTTTTGACTTTGTCCTGTCACCTTGACCTATGATATTATTCTCAGTACGAGTCACTTCAATTTTGCCTTGTCTTCAACCTTATCACCAAGTTTGGTCTAACTTTGGATCAGAAGTATTTAAAATTATTTTGCTAGGCCGATGTTTGACCCACCCATGACATTGACCTTTGGCCTGTTATTCTAAAAAATGTTCAGTCACCTCATTGCTTGCCATTCCACCCTTTCAATACGTTTGGTCAAAAATCGGATTTGAAAAAAATATCTATTTGGTCAACACACACACACACACACACACACATACACACGCGCACACACACACACACACACACACACACACACACACAAACACCTCAAACCGTAACGACGACTTTCACTCCTCGAGCGCTGGCGTAATAATGAACTGCCCAAATAAACTTAATGGCACACCGGTAGAGAAGATCGCTGGTGAAGATAGTCTGGGAATAATTTATGTTTGCCAGTACAGGATTCAGCAACAGTTATGAGCAGAAAAATAAGGAAAAGGGAATAATTGTATTTCTGACGAGGTGCTTAGGTAGGTGCCAGAAGTACAGGTACCGCCCCAAAAAAATTATAAACATTAGGTGGAGAGCTTTTAAAAAACGTCCTGTCTCGAAGTGTTGTACTGTCTGTGATTTACACACATAAGATAATTATATACTCGATTCATGGGTGAAATAAATCGTAATTCAGTTATGGGAAATAATGGAGAAATTCGGTTAAACTCAACCTTTTTTTCTTTTTTTTTACAACCACAACGATCGAAGAGAAAGCGATTGTTTCTTCAAGCAGTGTGTGTGTGTGTGTGTGTGTGTGTGTGTGTGTGAACCAAATAACTCACATTTTTGCATATTTTCACGCAACTCGATGGAAGGGTTGACAAGCAACGAATGAGTAAAGCCGTCGTTTTTTAGAACAATTTGTCAAAGGCTAAGGTCACTTGCGCAGGTAAAAGTTTGACTTAGCAAGTTTTTATGCAAACTAGACCAAACTTGGGGGAAGTTTTGAAAGTAAGGCCGGAACGAAGGGATTAAATTCTGAGAACATTCAGTTAAAGGCCAAATTCACAGTGAAATATCAACTTCAAGTGGAGTTTTCCTGACTGAACTAATACTCGCAGTGAAAGGAAGATGTGAAAATCAATAAGCTTTAATGACATCCTGACCACGATAGATTAGTTTAATCTATCGCGGTCAGGATGTTATTGAGGCACATTAGTTTTCATGTATATCTTTTTTACAGAGATTATTACTTCAGTAATTTAAGTACTTTAGAAACCCAAGGTACTGAAGCAGCTGGACGACAGAAGGTGATAGAAGACGATACGATAGGCGGCCTGCATGAAAGCAAACTTCCAGCAAGAACGAAAGTTGCAAGTTGACAAAGGTGAGAATCTGCCTATGCAGTGTTGACATGGACGTACAGTTCTTGACATCAACGCTAGGTTTCCCATCATGACCGTGAGCCCAATTTTGGAAAGAGACCATTAAGGCAGAAAGGGCATCACCATTCAAACTTTTCTTCTTCTCACCATGTCCCATTGTCCTTTCTTTCCCTTCTTTCTCATCATCAACTTTCAGTCCCTTCCTCCCTCACTCCCTCATTATCATCTCTCCCCTCCTTCCTCCTCCTTTCCTGTCCCCTCTACTTTCCTCCCTGTTTCCATTTTTCCTACTGTTTCCTTCGTATCACTCCCAGCCTGCTCTCCTCCTTTGCTCCCTCTTCCTCCTGTGCCTTCCTCCCTCATTCCTCTCTCCTTCATTCTTTCATACTCCTCCCACTTCTTTCGAACTCAAATTTCTCTTCCCTCCTTCCACCCTCTTTGCCCCTACTCCCTCACTCACTCCCTCCCTTACCCCCAGTTCCTATAACTATATCCTTATAATCACACTGAGAGAGAGAGAGAGAGAGAGAGGGGGGGGGGCGGGGGGTGGAACAGTCCTCTCTTCTCATTTATGTCTGTTTCCCCTATCTTCACTAATCTCTCACCTCATCTTTATCTTTTTCTTACATCATGTGTCTTCTCTTTTGTCCCTTCTTTCCTCCTTCTCAACCTTCCCTTTCTTTCCTCTCTCCCTTCCGTCCATTTCCCCTTTCCACGTCACCCAATCTCTCCCTTCTCCATTTCTACACTCCTCCCCTCTCCTCTTTTCTCCCACTTTCCCTTCTATAGTCTCCCAATTCTCTTCGTTTCCTCTCTTTCTTTTCCCCCTAATCTCTCTTTCTATGTCTTTCCTCTCTCTCCTCTCCTCTATCTTTCTCCTAGTCTTTTCCTCCTTCTCCTTTTCCTCCTAATCTTTTTCCTACCTTCTTCCCTTTAGTTTCCCACTTTATTTCCTTCTCTTCCCTTATTCTTCCCCCATTTTTCGTCTTTTCCCTCATTCCACTCCCTTTATTTTCGTTTTCATTCTTTCTCCTTTCCCCCTTCCCCTCTATCCTGTCTCTGCCCTTTCGCTTCTTTGCTTTCCTCCCTGACTCCTTATTCCTCTTTCTTGCCCCTTCTTCTTTCGCCCATTCGTGTTCTTTCGTTTCCTCCTCCTTTCCTCGTTTTCTTTCTTTTTCCTCTCTCCTTCTTTCTCCCCTTCTCTTTTTCTTTCTTCCTGTTCTCTTTCTTTTTCCTCCGCCTCCCTCCTCTTTCCTCCAATCTTAAAGCATTGAGTTTATGTCTGGCCATTTTATTAAAAAACGAGAAACTTTGAGAGTGCAGGGATCAGTGACAAAAATGAACCCTACAATGAGAAATAAACTGTACATGGAATATTTAGAAAAGTTTAATCTTTTCGCCAGAACTAAGCACAGACTGTGATGGTATATAGTTCAAGTATAAAAAACTTTTCAAAGGGGTTGACAGTATAGCTGTTGAAAGATATTTCATAGTAATTTTAATTCGAGTAAATAAAATGTTCGTAGACCTTGAAAATCTGCCTTTTGAAAAATACTTCACAGTAGATCGGTCGAATTATTAAGGAGTAATGGTCATAAAAATGATGGCAAACACTTCTCACCACATGAAACTAAGTATTTCCTTCCCGTGTTGTAAACTGCTGTACAGTACTAACCTTTTAAATTTGTCCTGGTAGGTTTTTGTCTTATAATTAACAGATAAATATATTCACTCTCAGATGATATATATTTAATGTATTTTTTAACAATTCAAAGCCTGAAATACACAACCGGCAAACGACATATATATGACTAACAGTGTTACTTTCTCTTCAGGTTAGGAACAGTGTAGAATATGATTTTCATCTCGCTTTTCCTAAGAAATATTCTATAAAGTTATTCAGTGCTGCATGACCATCTGGCTATTGCCTTCTGGATGCGGACGGAGGGTTGGACGAGTGGAAGGGAGGCTTGCTGGCTTTCTTTCCTTGCTTTTAACTCATTAATTAGTTAAGTTAGATATGAATTACTAAATAGGAAACAGGCTAAAAATAAGAGAAGGGCTGTTTGTATTTGCATTTTTACTCATTTGTTCTCCTCGATCTTATGCTCTTATCCTTCGCTTTCCTTCCGTTTTCCTTTCGCCTTTCTACTCTTCTCCTCCTTCTCTTTCTTTTTTTTTCTCCTCTCCCATCCTTTTCTTTCATCCCATTTCACTTTTCTATTTCTTTCACTCCTTTGGTCATAACCCCCTCCCCCGTCCCTAAACCCTTCCTTTCCTTTCCTCCATCTGTTTTATTATTCCTTTCTGCTTTCCATTTTCAACTTTACCATCCCTCCCTTCTCCTACATCTCTCCTACCTCCCATTCTCCCTCCTTTCCCCTCCCTTTCCTTTACCTTCCTTTCTCTCTCTCTCCCTCTTCAATCATTCACCATCTCTCACCAGTCTTACCTTCACTTATTATCCCTCTGTAGCTTTGTCTTTCCCTGATTCACCTTTCCCCCTATACAATTCTCACTCTTTTTCCCTTCCCCTCCCCCCCTCGCTCTCCTTCCCAATTTCCATCTCTCACTCACCCTAACCGCCACCCCCCCCCTCTCTCTCTCTCTCTCTGTTCCTCTTCCCCTCTTTCTTCCCATATTCCCTTCCTTTTTTTCCTGTTTCCCCTACCCATCCCTCTCCTCTTTCCCCTCGTCACTTCCTAACATTCTCATTCCCTCGTTTCCTGTCCCCATTTTCATTTCGTTCCAGTCATCTCCCGTCACTTTCTCTTTGTTTCCCCTGTCTTCACTTCCTTCATCACCCTCACTCTTCACCTCTTCCTCTCTCTCTCACCCCTCCTCTCCCTCTGTTCCTTCTCTCTCTGCCCGTTTTCCTCTCTTTTTTCAAACTCTTTCCTTCTCTTTCCTTAGCCCGGCCCAATCCCTCCCCCTCCCTCCCCCCCCTTCCCTTCCTCATCCCCATCCGAGGCAGATGATACAAAATTATGTCTGGGTTGGACATGTAGGGGAGAGATGGATGGGGACACAGGGTGAGAGAGAGGGAGGGAAGCAGAGGGGAGAGGGGAAGGAAGATGAAGAGGACATGAAAGGGGGAGGAGAAGGAAGGAAAAACAGAGGCAGATCATGCATGGAAGGGAGGGAGAGAGGGGGTTTAGAAGAGAGCGGAGAAGGAGGTGAGAAAAGTGAGGTACTATAACAGGAAGGAGAAGTGTGAGAAGAGGAAAGGTAAAGTGAACGGGAGAACGAGAAGTCGAGAACGAGGTGAAGAGAAGGAAGGTGAAAATTTAAAAAAAAAAAAAGAAAAGGAGGGGGCTGTAGATTGAGAAAAAGAGGAGAGGGTGTAGGAGAATGAGAAGGAGAGGTGGAGGATGGGGAGAGAGGCCAGGGGGAGGAGGGGGCAAGCAAGTGAGGGGAGAGGTTAGAAAAGAGAAGAAAGAGAAGGAGAGAGAGAGAGAGAGAGAGAGAGAGAGACTTCATTTTTTTTCTCCCTAATAAACGAGTAAATTTGTTTTACAGTCGGACAATAAAAATATTTCTCCCAAACAGTTCCCCAGCGCATCCGCAAAATGTGTTTTTCTGTGTTCACCTTTATCCTCCATGCACGGCCATACTTTTTCCCTACAAAGAAAAACTGAAATGTGCTGTGTGTTAAACCTCCACTTTAACCAGGTTATGGGCTGGGTTGGATCCCTTGGGGCCGCTCCCGACAGGTGGAAGGGTTCTTTTAGGGTCCTGGTTGACGCCGGTGTACACAGTCATAAGTTTTTATTCAGGAAAACGAAATTCTGAGCTAGCAGACTTCCCCCTTGATCAAGTTTTAGGCGGAAGGGATCCCAAGGGGTCACTCACAATAAAAGGACGGTGCGGCCCCATAGGTCTGTCACATTGCCCGAACATACAGCCAGAGTTTTTCACCTAGGACGGCCATGTTTTGCAGTGGTAAACCTCCTTCTGAACAATATTAGATTTTGTCTCCTGGATACAGCCCGGTGAGGGATGGCCTCCAGGGGTCCAAACCAGCACGGAGTGTATTAGAGATTTCAGGCAAGAACAAACGAGAACGCTTTTTAAAAATCTTCACCTCTCGTTTTCTGTTTCTCAGTTATATACCAGTTTTAGCTCATGAGATCTAATTCTAAAGACTCTTAGGAGAGATATCTCATCCATGATTTTTTTTTTTTTTTGAGTAATGTAGATTATGTATAAAAGTTTTTTTTTTTTTAATATCTGTGAAGAAAAAATGCAGCAAGGAAAATTTTCACAGTGGCGTTAGTCTTACCAATAGAGAAATATCCCTAGACCAAAATTAAGTACTCGACCTATATAATCAGGTAAAGCTATAAAAGCCACCTCCTTTTATAGTTTTGTGTAGAATGCAGGTTTGAAAATGATGAGAAAACTCGTGAAATTAGGTAAAAATATCATTTATTATATAATTATGAACAATTTAAACTGAGAACAATCAAAACACGCTTTTCTGGTGTTCTACATAATATCATACAAGTTTTAAAACACAATGTCAAATTTTAAAAGGTCAGCCTGCCTCCTGTAAGAACTGAGTGATGAGAGGATCCCTTCCGAAATATATGCCAACAAGCAGGTAATCAGACACACGGGGATGCAGACATACAAGCCTACAATTAAAGACAAAGACATACAAGACAACAAATAGGTAGACAGAACCATTTTAGGCAATCAGACAAATACAAACAGACGTGATGGCACAGAGACAACTAAACCGAGTAACAGCTTTAGAAAAAATAGTAAGTAAACACAGACATATATAAAAAAGTTATGAAAGCAAATTCAGTAAAGACAACTAAAGAGACCGGCCCGGATAAACAGTCAGACGGGCAGAAAGACTGACAACAACACAGATCAGGAGACAAACATGAACATTAGGAAACATAGAAAGGTAAAAGAAAAACAGAAGGACAGAGACAGATAGGCAAACGACGGTAGACAGACAAACACAAATAGGCAAACAAATAGAATGAAACACATTAATTTGCTTAAATCAGCTTTCCCTCAATATGTTCAGCACATTCTCTCTGTTTGGAGGACTATGCCTTTGAATATTCATCCCTGCCATTTTCCGTGTCGCTATCTGCTGATGTATAGTGTGTGTGTGTGTGTGTGTGTGTGTGTGTGTGTGTGTGTGTGTGTGTGTGTGTGTGTGTGTGTGTGTGTGATTCGATGGATAGGGGTTTTTTGCCTGTTTTACCCTGCTGCCTTCATTATTCCGTCTCTGTTTGCATTTGTCTATTCTGTCTTGCTGCCTCTGTCGTTCTGTCTCACTTTATGCATTTAGGCATGTGTGTATATGTGTGCATGAAAATATGTATGTATGTCTCTGCATGTCTATGTGTTTGTCTTTATCTGTTTGTTTGTGCCTATCTGTCTGACTGACCATGTAATACCCGCTTCATTGTTTCTGTCTGTCTCACTAGTTCATGTCCATTTGTCTCTGTTTATGTATTTTTTCTCTTTGCTAAGTTCTCTCTCTCTCTCTCTCTCTCTCTCTCTCTCTCTCTTTCATTTTTCTTCTATATATGTCTATTTGTATATCTGAGCTTGTCTGTCACTACACCCCAGTTTATCTCAG
>JAGKTI010007058.1:23391-38326 GCA_018397915.1 Birgus latro
TAATAATAATAAGAACAGAGTATAAGTAGACGAATATATAACTATACTGTAGAAGAAAAAATAAAATACAAAGGTTGAAAATGGATTAATAAAAGATGAGCATAAAGAGAGAGAGAGAGAGAGAGAGAGAGAGACGTTTACCCTCTTACTCCCTCTGTCAGTCAGGGCATCAGTGTGGCCTATATATTATTAGCTTACATAATTTATTTGTTAAAAATAATGATCCACATAAACAATACCTTGATCTTGCTTTCGCCAGCTCGGGTGTTGTAATTTAATAACAAAATCATATACAGGCCGAGAGTTGCATCCTTCGTCGGATAACGAGTATTTCCTGTAACCTTGAGGCAGAAAACAAGGCTACAGCTCTGTATTCTGTCCAGAGCATGTCATCGTGTTTGGCGTCATATTCTAGTGTTAATATATTTCTACAACTCAGAATTCAAGATGAAGAGATGACACTTTCAGGCCAAGTTAAAATACAGCCTTCAGGTGACTCCATGCTGAGTGACAAGCCAAGGGGTTTCCTGCAGACCGGAAAACCGTATACTGCTTTGTTTGGTCAATAGCCAATATAACCAAATGGAAGCCAGGTGGTCCAGTAGGTCGAGTGCTCCATGATGGCGTGTCTTATAGGCTTCTACATACGAAAGGCAGTTAGGGTGTGTTGCACATATCCATATAATGCCACTGACGATACGAATGATTTCTCTCCCCTTAAGATTTAATGTCTGTCCAAGCAACGTAGCCCAAGACCCCTACGTTTCTTAAAGTAGAAAAAAATGATTTGAAGTTTCAGCATAGCATTACTAATACTGAAACTTATACTGATAATTAATTCATTCATTCATCATCTAATCCTGTGTTGCACCATGAGAAGCATAGGAGCCCAGGGCTAGGCAACTTGGTCCTGATATTCAAGATGAGAGTGACCAGGCTCACTTATCCCTGAGTGGCATTACGTGACCAATAAACCCCATCCACCCCTTGGATATAAACCTGCACTAGCTCTATCCGATTGGGGCGCATTAATTGCTGCCACTGCTAATACTGCTACTATTACTACAGCTACTACCACTCCTAGTAATGAATATAATAATAATAATAATGATAATAATAATAATAATAATAGCAATAATAATGATAATAATAATAAGAATAATGTATATAATATTAATGGTAATAAAGATAATAATAATAATAATAATAATAATAATGAAAATAATAACAATAGCAATTTTATTATTATTATTATTATTATTATTATTTTCATTGTTATTACTTCTATTAACGCTACTACGACTAGTAACAGTAGAAGACGACGACGACGAAGAAAATGTACAAAAAATAAGGTGAGAAAATATTAGAGAACAAGAGGAGAGAAAGTGAAAGGAAGAATGAACGGGTGAATTACAAGGAACAAGGAAAGAAAGAGGCGTTGGGGGAAAAGGGGGAGAAGAAAATAATAGAAAAGATGAATGAAAAAGGAAGATGAAAAGCGCTGAAAAGGAATGGAAGGAGAAATAGGAAAGGAAACAAAATATTCAGCAGGGAACAATGGAATACGAGGAAGAGGAGAGAAGCTACAGTAGAGAGACTAGAGTAGAAGTGAAGAGAAATATTAGAGGAAAACAACAGAAAATGATGGGGAAGAGGTAGACCGAGAACAATAACAGTAGACGAGAGGATGGGAGGAGAAAGACAGAGAGAGGAGCTTATTAAAAGATAAGGGAGCAAAAGAAGAAGGGGCGGTAGAAGGAGAAAAACATAAAAGAAAAAGTAATGAATAGAGATACAAGTCCCAGTGAGACTATATTCCAACCCGTAAACCAGTCTGTTAAAGTAATGGAGATATAGTGGATTTAAAGTTCCAAAAAATAGAAAATTGGTCAAAAGTCGGCCATCTTGGATTTTTTCAAAGTTTCAAAACGACGAGCATCAACCTCCTGTATGGCCCTACAACCATACAAAATATGAGAAAATTCCAACAAATAGTTTCTGAGATACAGCGTGGAATGGAGGAACTGACGTACAACTAACGGACGTACGGACGGACGGACGAGGCCTAACCTAAGATTCCACTTAGTGAGGAACGAAGTGGAATAACAAAGAAAACGAATAAGAGAGTAATGGGTGGGGGGAAGAGGGGCCGGGTAACGGGGAAACAAACGAGGGAGTGGGATGGGGTGATGGTGATATACGACTAGGAGGAGGTGGAAGGCTAAAGAGAAGAATCGTGGAGGGGGAGAGGGCGCATACCTCTTGTGTCTGTTTTCACCAAAGCATCACTGTTATCTATTAGCGTCCACATAAGTTTTAATAAATATGAGAGGCGAGAAGAAACGATAAGAAAAGTGGAAAGTAAAGAAGAAAAAAATATTTCAAGCAGCAATCGATGATGCAATCAACGCAAGTATAAGAACAAACAAGAAAATAGAAAAGAGAATGCAGAGGGGAAAAATACATAACAGAGAGAGAGAGAGAGAGAGAGACGTCACATAGCCCCTCCGTTCCCTGTCAAGCAGAGCATCAACGTTGTCTGTTTGCGTCCAAACACTTGTTAAAAATACTGGTAGTTCTGATAGCGCAACAGGCAGCTAGATTTACATATATAAGTGGCACTATAAATCCACTGGGTCGGCAGATAATAGACATAGGATTTTTCTTTTTCGTATGATTTCTGGCATGAGTATATTGATCTTTTACATAGAGGGGCATCCATATTTGATAACACTGTCTGGTCGTACGAAAAATGTAATCATGATTTCATGGACATTGGATACACATTATCGGTAGGATAAAAATTCGCTGGCTTGGCGAAAAAACGGAAAGGATATTTTTCTTTTATCTGAAATATGACACGTAGATATTAACACCCACACGGTCGGGAGAAGTTTGGTATTCTTTTCCAGCTTATGCCAGACGGTATTCAGCTCAGATCAAGTCCTTGGCGCCTGAGAATGTTAATACTTGCATCACAAAGCTTTTCATTATTGCGTCTGCTTAGGTATTTCATTCTAGATAAGGCAAGGTGATTTTCATTCAGCCGAGAGTGAGTCCTAAGAGCCTGGAAAAATTAAATCGCTACCATCAACCCTCTCTTGGTTGCGTCTTGCCTAGTATTTGATTCCAGTTAACGCCAGACGATTTTATTTTCAGACGAGAGTGAGTACTAGAGTCGTATGTTAAACCTTAAATCACAAAGTGGGATACAGACCCCCAAGTTTTGTTCACGGTTTTTGAAGCATCGGATGATGATGAAACCTATTTGTCCTTCCTGTATGGTTGCTGACTGCTCTATGTAATACAGGATGCAAGTTGATCATACCAATATCACAGGTGTTCTGCAAATGACCTTCAATAATCAGAGGTTTGCATTCCATTTCTGGTTTTCAGGATTAAGCATACGACCTTGAACCTTGATAATACCGTATGCCTCTAAAAAGAATGAAGTAGATCACACAGAAACCTCATAGGCAGACGGGTTTACACAGATAACTGGCGTTACATAATTTCTTTTGCTCGTGGAGAAAAAACTTGAGATATATAAAACTTTCAAACTGGAAATTAAAATATATATTAGTCCTGTTATTCCAAGAGGATTCCCATTAAGTATGAAAAGTCATCTGACTGTTGAAAGAACTGAGTTTTCCAACACATAACGTCGTCGCGGGTTACACGTCACAGGGGTCATCTCCGTAACTAGTTTTTTTCCCCCATGGATGTGTAACCATACCATTGACCCATTTGGCTCCATGGATCAAGTTTTTCTCTGCGACTACCATTTTCCCCTTGGGGCTTTTTTTTTTCTTCCATAGACTTAATTTCTTCCATGGACCTAATTTACCAATAAACATTTTTTTTTTTCCCCAAACAATCTACCTTCACTTATAAAACCATTCCTCTCCTGGACCTGTTTACCCGATGGACCCTTTTCGCTGTTGATCTTCTGTACTAATGGACTTATTTTCACCAGTGTCTTAGCTTCCTTCTTGGACCTATTTTCACTGATATCTATATTTTCCCTCTTGCACGTATTTTTCCTACATGACTTTTTCCTCACATGACCCACTTGTATGTTTCACACCGATTTATTTTCCCCTCCATGGACCTATTATTCCCATGGAACTATTTTTCAATACAGGAACACCAAATCTCCCCATGGATCTGTTTTCCCACAGGGTCTACTTAATATTTTTCTACCCTTTGGACCTGTTTCAATTTGGGCCCATTTACCTCATCGATATGTTCCCAACAGAAGTGTTTTTCCACATGGAACTACTCCAACCATGGATCTATTTGCTCCACTGACCTGTTCCACCGAGGATCTACTTTCCCCCCCATGCACCTACCCATTAACCTATTGAGCTCACCCACCAAACCAAAATCCCGATCCACCCACCCACAAACCCACCCACCCAGCAGACCACCCACCAAACCAAAATCCCCTTCCACCCACCCACCCACCAAGCGCACTGCCCTAACTCACCCACCCACCCACCCACCAAGCGCACTGCCCTAACTCACCCATCCACCACCCTTTCTACTCAGCCCACCCACACACCCACCACACCCTAACCATCCACTACCTATTCCACATTGTCCACCCACGAGAGTCTTCCCACCCATGACAGTCTGGCCACCCACATCACCCACTTCCACCACCCACTTCCCCCACACCACTCACTTCACCCACTTTGCCCACCACATTCACCCACCTTACCCATTCCACTAAATCACACACGCACTGACTCCACCCACCTTATCTGTCCACCACAACACCCACACTGCCCACTGCACCGCCCTAGTCACTCTGCCCCTGTCCACCCATTCACCCACCCACCTACCCACTCCACCCATTCGCCCACCAACCTACTCACAGGGCCACCATGCTTGGACCACCACAAGTTGACTTGGAACTTTACACACACACACACACACACACACACACACACACACACACACACAACTTACTGAAAATCCTCTCTGTGCTACGGATCACGACTAATGCTGTACCCAAGTATGGAGTGTTTCTCATTGTCTTTGATGCCAACCAGTGTGACTGTGCAGACCAATCCTGGAGAAATGCAACATCATACCAAAAGACCATGAAACCAAGGCCTCGGACAGAAACAGTGGTGAGACCTCTAGAGCAAAGGAACCATTCATCTCGAAGAAACTCAGAATCTTGCCAGAGTAAAGTGTAGACAACAGGAGCACAACCAAACAGATCTCTCCCAGCAAACCCGGATATGAAGTGACTACTGTGCGGTTAGGGTTGAGGATCCAGGATTGGTCTGCACAGTCACACGGGTTGGCATCAACGACGATGAGAAACACTCCATACTTGGGTACAGCATTAGTTGTGATCCGTAGCACAAAGAGGATTTTAAGTAACATATGTGTGTGTGTGTGTGTGTGTGTGTGTGTGTGTGTGTAAAGTTCCAAGTCAACTTGTGGTGGTCCAAGCATGGTGGCCCTGTGAGTAGGTTGGTGGGCGAATGGGTGGAGTGGGTAGGTGGGTGGGTGAATGGGTGGACAGGGAAAGAGTGAATAGGGCGGTGCAGTGGGCAGTGTGGGTGTTGTGGTGGACAGGTAGGATGGGTGGAGTCGGTGGGTGGATTAGCAAGTGTGATTTAGTGGAATGGGTAAGGTGGGTGAATGTGGTGGGCAAAGTGGGTAAAGTGTGTGGTGTGGGGGAAGTGTGTGGTGTGGGGGAAGTGTGTGGTGTGGGGGAAGTGGGTGGTGGAAGTGGGTGATATGGGTGGCTAGACTCTCATGGGTGGGAAGACTCTCGTGGGATAGGTAGTGGATGGGAAGGGTGTGGTGGGTGTGGGTGGGCTGAGTGGAAAGGGTTGTGGGTGGGTGAGCTGGGGCGGTGCTCTTGGTGGGTGGGTGGGTGGATGGGGGTTTTGGTTTGGTAGGTGGTATGCTGGGTGGGTGGGTTGGTGGTTGAGTGGATGGGGATTTTGGTTTGGTGGGTGGGCTCAATAGGCAGATGGGTAGGTGCATGATGGAAAATAGATCCTCGGTGGAACAGGTCAGTGGAGCAAATAGGTCCATGGTTGAAGTAGATCCATGTGGAAGAATAGTTTCGATGAGGTACAAGGGCCCAAGTTGAAACAGATCCAAAGGGTAGAAAAATTTTAAATGGACCCTGTGAGAAAACAGATTCATTATGGGATTTGGTGTTCCTGCAGTGAAAAATAGTCCCATGGGAATAATAGTTCCATTGAAGGGGAAAATAAATCTGTGTGAAACATAGGTCGTGAGGAGAAATAGGTATATAGAGGAGAAATACGTCCATGATGGATAATATCTCCAGTAGAGAAACTAGGCCCAAGGAGGAAACTAAGACTGCTGAAAATAAGTCCATTAGTACAGAAGATCAACAGGAAAAGGGGTCCATCGGGTAAATAGGCCCAGGAGAGGAATAGTTTTATAAGAGAAAGTAGATTTTTTCTGGGAAAAAAATTCATTGGTAAATTACACCTATGGATGAAAATAAGTACATGGGAGAAAAAAAGACCTAAGGGGATAATGGGTACAGAGATGAAAATGAGTAGCAGGAAAAAACTAGATCCATGGGTCAATGGGATGGTAACAAATTCATGGGGGAAAAAACTAGGTACGGAGACGACCCCTATGGCGTCTAACCCGGGACGGCCTCATGTGCTAGTAAACTTTCTTCTTTCAACTGTCAGATGATTTTCAGGCTTAGCGGGAAACCTCTCGGATTAACAGGACTAATATATATTTGAACATCCAATTAGAAAGTTTTTTTTATATCTCAGTGTTTTCCTCCACAAGCCAAAAAAATTATGTATCCTCAGTTGTCTACATAAACCCGTCTGCCTTTGAGGTTTCTGTGTGACCTATTTCATTCTTTTTACGAGCATACATTATTATCAAGTTTCAAGGTGGTAGGGTTAATCCCGAAACCTATAATTACTGAGGTCATTTGCAGAACATCTCTGAATACTGGTATGATCAACTTGCATCCTGTATTACAGATGTCAGGACTCAAAAATATCATAACACACTACATAATAGCTAGTAACGTATTTACGTAATATAGGGGTTAGATGAAAGTCATGCCTGGGAGAGAGGGTTAGAGGAAGTGGAGTTTGCACATTCTCAGTTAGGAATTCCACACAGAGCAAAAATGTGACGCCCTGATCGGAAAGTCCCCAGGTTAGGGAAGGTTCCATACACCCGTGCCCTTACACTTGAGACAACCACTCACATGCAGGGGAAATGGGAGAAACAGGGCAGAAAGGGGTAGGAGAGAATAGAGACGGTGAGGAGAGTAGGGAGGAGCACGTGGGTTAGCCAGTAACTGCTCTCAACTCAGTACGCTCTTGTGAGACTCACTCACTATTACTCAGTATTACTCCTGAGATATCCCTTGAAAGAAAATAAACTGCAATCAAACCCCAGACTAATCTTTATCTTTCTCCTGCATCTACAATGAACATTCTCTCCTTTCGTAAAATCCCTACACATCAACACACTTTACAATAGCTCGGCGTGACTACGATATATCATTTTTACAATTACAATATATTATATTTTCAGAATGTTATAATATTTTAGAGTCCTGACACTGAAAGCAGCCAGCAACCATACAGGAAGGCCGATCATGTGCCATCATTATCTGGTACTTCTAAAACGGTCATCAAAACATGGAGGTCTGCCTCCCATTTTGTGATTTCAGGTTTAACATACGACTCTAATACTCACTCTTATGTGGGAAAAAAAAAAAAGTTAGGCGTCAACTGGAATAAAGTACTAGGCAAGACGCAGCAGCTTTACTGATCTACCAGAAGCCCCTCCGACATGTCGTAAAAATACCCCCACTAATACCAATACACCAGTCCTGTATGAGACAGCCCTAGCATGTATTCAATATGGACGGTGGGTGATAGCGCCGAAGTGGTGACATGTAGAAGTGTTGGTATGTAGGAGAACTGCTGGGCCTTGATAGCAGGCTGTGAAGCCTATGCCCAGAATTGGACACATAAAAAAAAAAATGAGTTAATGGTAGCGGTTTAATTTTCTAGGCTCTTATGACTCACTCTCGGCTGAATAAAAATCACCTTGCCTTATCTAGAATGAAATACCTTAGCAGACGCAACAATGAGAAGCTTAATGGTGCAAGTATTAACATTCTCAGGCGCCAAGGACTGGGTCTGAACTAAATACCGTCTGACATAAGCTGGAAAAGAACACCACAGTTCACCCGACCTTGAGAGTGTTAATATCCACGTGTCATATTTCAGATAAAATAAAAATATCCTTTCCATTCTTCCGCCAAGCCAGCGAATTTTTATCCTTCAGATAATGTGTGTCCAGTGGCTGTGAATTATCTGTTTATCATGATTAAATTTTTCCTACTGCCAGACAATGTTGCCAAATTTAGACGGAAAACCCTCTATGTAAAAGGTTCAATATACACGTGCCAGAATTCATACGGAAAAGAAAAATCCTATGTTTTTATCTACCGACCCAGTGAATTTATAGTGTCAGTTGTTTATGTAAATCTAGCTGCCTGTTGTGCTGTCAGGACTACCAGTATTTTTAACAAGTGTTTGCACGCTAATGGACAACACTGGTGCTCTGCTTGACAGGGAACGTAGGGGCTATGTGACCCCCATCTCTTTCTCTCTCTCTCTCTGATGTTTTACTAAACCTTTTTCAACCTTTGTCTTATTTTTTTTTTCATTTTTCTTCTGTCGTTTCATTCGTCTGCTTATACTCAGTTCTTCGTATCACTGTTAATAAGAATTACAATAATACAAGTAAGACTAACCACTGTTATTATTCATATATATTTTAATTATTATAACCATAGAAAATACTATATAATTATTATTGGTATCATCATCATCAATATCATTTTAATATTTGTTATATTCTCGACTACTTTTTATCGATTCTTTGCAGGGAAGGGGAAGAGGGGGAGAGGTAAAGGGGAGAGGGAGGCGCATAAGCAACAGCAACAGCAACAGCAACAGCAACAAAGTAGATACGAGATAACAAAGAGGAGGAGGTTGGAGCCAGGGGACACGGTGCCACGAGATGAACGTAACAAAACAAAACTGAAGTAGATAATTATTAATGAAACGTAACTGTGATGTTTGTACAACTCTGGGTCCTAAACTCCCATGACTAGACTTGCATCATAAACTATCGTGAAATAAACAATAGAGGGAGTGCATTTTGCGAAAGGAAACCACCAGAGTTTCATTCGTCCATCTCTAGTATCGAGAGATAAACCATTAAATATAGCTTGATTTGAGGATGTCATCAAACCTAATGTGGTGTGTGTGAACTGAATTTATTATTATTGTTTATTCTCTTTGAAATTTGTAGTACCCAATAATATAAGTGAATTTATATAAAAATTATCACCACCCATTAATTTTCGAAATACAGTATACAGTATACATGATATATCAGTGGGAGGAAATTTGCCCTCGACATTCTTGGAAACATCGTTCAAATCGCGCCTCTAGTGTTACCAATACTGCATTTTTTTTTCCTTTCTGAAAAATAACTTTGACATAAACTGGCCAAGTTAACCTAGTTTTCTTTTCTGTAATCCATAAAATCGTTGTGCAAGCTTAGGAATCCTAGCCTAAGGGCGTACAGAACTTATATTTATTGCTTTGAACAACCATTGCCTGAGTAATCAAGTGATAATTTTCTGCCTGAGATTTTAGGCTCCTCTCACTACTTAGGCCTAAAAAAGACTCATATTTATTGTTTTACTGAGAACAGGGTCACGTATTAGGGAGCTAGAACCCAATCTCCATGTCACAGGGTATAGTTAAGTGGTTATTTAAGAAGTTTGATGACAGTCAGACAGACACAGAAGCAGGGACTCGCAATGCACATGAATGAGTGAAAGCAGTAGACAGGAAAAAATAGACAGATGAAAAAAAAAGTGAACAAAAAATAGGCAACGACAGCGAGCCAGAAAGTGTGTGTGGTGTGTGTGTGTGTGTGTGTGTGTGTGTGTGTGTGTCTGAGTTGCTGAGTGTGTGTGACATTGTAATTTTATGCAGGGTAGTACAAAGATGTGGTAGAGAACGAGCTGACTGGGTGAAGGAGACTAAAGACGTGTGGGACAGGAATTGGGAGAAATGGAGGGAATGTGAGATTGGCTGTGAGAGGGATGGAGGGAGTGGGTTGGAAAATGAGATGGATGGGATGAAGGGAGTGGGTTGGGAAGTGAATTGGATGGGATGAAGGGAGTACGGGGCTGGAAGAGAGAGGGAGGGAGTGAGTGTGGGATGGGATGTTGGAAGGACAGAACAGCAGTAGACCTAATGGTCCTTTAAAATTTGCTTTGACAATCAAAATTATAACTTTGGTGTTAATTCTTTGAGATAAGCATGCCTAGAATGATGTAGGAATGCCTTTCTTTCCCACTAACCCATGCAGCCATAGCATGCAGGGAAAATTTAGGAACCATCATGGGTCTTAGAAACAGTGCAAATATTTGAGGAATGGTTAAATGAAAACCTATATGGAATCCACGTAATCATGCTTTGTAAGTAAAAAAGCAACAATAACTGCATAAGCAAAACAACGCTGTTGCAACTTTCTCCGTAATTGGATAAGAGAATCAGTTAGTTATGCATTTTTATTAGTCATCTATGACAGTGTTTAGCTGGAGAATACAATCTGTATATTTACCCAAGCGACTTTCTCTTGTCATTACTGTATTACTCTTTATCACATCCTTGGCAGTTGGTTCCACATGGTTTCACATTGCTCAGATGCTTGGAAGCATTTCCCAGTAAATTTATAACCATCACCGGACCATCGTGAGGTTTTACTTTTTTTTCTACTTGAAGCAGATCCCCTTATTTTGTCGTTTGTTTATCAGTGTGGGTATAATTAATATCGCTGTTGTAGTCCTTTTTATGATGACTAAAACTGATCACCATATGCAATCGTCGATGTACTAAGAACTGTACATGATAAGGATGATAGTCTCTTATAAGACAACAACTGCCCTACCTTAGGTTTCAACTAGCTTATTAGCTTTCTTTACAGCCTCTGCCCCACCGACTTTAAATTGCTTTTAACTATTTCTAAATCTGTTTTAACATTTCGGTGGGTTATTCAGGGTAGTTCACTTTTTTTTAATTTTCACTCAGGTTTTGGACTTTGCATTCATTAGTATTAAAATCTATTTGTCACAGTACAAACAAAAAGAGCAGTTTATCAAGAACTCTCATACTCTGTTTTTTTTTTTTTTGCGTGGTCCGCCACCTTCCTAATATCTGTATTATCAGTGAATTTGAATATTTTATACCATAAGCCCTCATCGTAATCAGAATGGACTCTAAGCAAAGCTAAACCCCTTGACATTCCACTTGACAGATTCATCCAGTTTTATTTCTTCTCATTAAGCCATCATTGGACTGAACCTCACTTTATAGTTATGCCTTTCCTGGTCGGATATACACAAAATTTGCGAAAGCAGATCAAATAAAGTAAAATTACTGGGGATAAACCTTAAAATCGTTGCAACTGTCCTGAGGCGGACCGTAAGGCATCATACAGCAGCACCAGTCACCTTGGCCGAGGGGGAATGCTTAGTTCCATGTCATTATCTTGGTGGGCCACGTTTGTCTTTTGATATCATGATTTATAAGCATATGTTGAGTTCTTATATATCTGAGGTTTCATTTATGCAGTTGGATCATAATCATCCAGTCTGGTCACTGAAAAGAAAGTCTAAGTAGAGCTCACTGAAATTAATACAGTTCGAGTCTTGGCATGAGTTTCTTTCTCCTAGCTGGACTAGGATCTACACACAAGCTCTCAGCCAAAGAAGAACAAAAACACGGGTCATGCAGTGACGTCGTGTCGGCCTTACATCTCACACGTAGCCTGCTCTCTCTCACCTAATTGTCGTATCTTCCTGTGTATGGTTCATTCATTTTCTTTGTTTTCCTTGGGAGATAACCATATTTATACAAGGCTGACAATAAAAAGAACTTTGTGAATGACTATTCTGCATCCCGATAGTAAACTACATTTTATGAGGGACAAGAAAAGTGTAAATCTTGCTCCTGCATACATTGTTCTCTGTACTCTTTATGTTGGAAAAAAAAAAATCTGAAATTAATGCACGGTCATCCCAGTGGTGTCAAAACATGAAAAGTTGTTAAAACTCTTTGCAAATCATCATCATCATGCTCTATTTCATTTTATTTATTTATTTTTTATTTTTTGTTAGACAATTTTCCTCTGTAATGCTCGCCGATTACTTCCCATGAAAAAAAAAAAAAAAAACTGCTGCCGTTATACTGGGTATACATACATAACAATGAGAACTTAATAGTTTCATCATGACTAGGCTTCATATTTGTTTCCACCAATTTTGCATGATTTTTCATGTAGCCATGTTCATCTCAAATTTTAACAGGCACCAGCGTCCATCATTTGGTTTTGCTGTAAGCAATAATCTTATTTAACCAATCACTGCCCAGGTTAACTGTGCAGGGGATTTTGCTGGAAGGATACTTATCATAATTCCCTCAGTCTGTCGGTTCACAGTCGGGGAGCTCATAGATTTGTACCTTGTGGTTCCCCCTTTCATTAACCTTTGAAAATATCGAATTCCGTCCTTTTAAAAGGTCCCGAGACACAAGTGGCAACAAAACTAATTTTGGCAAAAATTTTCTATCTACACCAGTCTATCTGTCTATCTATAGACAAATAGATAGATAGAAATATATGTATAAAACTTCTGATGTTAATTAATTCCAGTACGTTTCATTACTGAGGTTAGAGTTCGTACAGTTTTTCCATTCTTTTAAGCCTTCACCATGAAAAACAATAAATATGTCTCTAATTGTTATTAACTAAGATGAAAAACTGGGCGGGCATATACAGTTAACATTTGCTGATTATTCTTGTCTATGCTTTCCCCATACATCCACAGTTTTCGGCCCTGTGACCAAAGTAAGGATTTTCGGGTATTATCACATAATTATTTCCACAAGATAGTCATATTCATCCAAGCATGGATCCTGAGCTGGGCGTCTGAAATGGCCACGACATCTAGCTTCACCGAAAAGCAATGAACCTGTGAAACATTCATAACTGTTTCCACTATTTCCGCTGTGATAATCTATTAAATGAGTGACTGTAAAAATATGCTATGCAGTTGTTGGTTACTAGAAGTTTATTTCCCTTCTGTGATACGAGTAAATGTGTGTGTGTGGATGAGTAAATTGGGAGTGTGTCATCCTGCCTCGGCTACCCTCCTTTTTTGGGGGAAGCAGCCTAGGTATATAGTGTAGATATAGACAGATGATAAGAAATTGAAAGAGGGAGAAATTTCTAACCAAATCTTTTTGATATGAGGTAGTTTAGATTTGAAGGAGTAAGTATTTAGGAAAAGGTTGCTGGATTCACAAGGTAAGATGCTCAGTCATAATACACAAACCATCAAGTGAGTCATTCTCATTTTCTTCATATTTAGTGTAGGTAAAAAAAAAGTTGCTCTAACAGTGCTATCCACGCAACCGCCCTTTACAATCCACACTCATGCCTCCCTACCACTTCCTCCTCTTCCACTACCTACCAGCACCTCTGCCCCTACTGCTTCCATTTCATTAAGCGTCCACATCTCTCCCACCTCGTTCCCTCCCTTCCCTCCCCCTTTCTTTTTCTAACCACACCCCTATCACATTCTGCTTAAACCCTTACACCATCCCACCCATAACCCCACTCTTCCCTATCCATAATCCTACCCATACCTATCCACAACCCAGCCTCTACACATCCTCACCCTTACCCCTTCCTCTCCATATCTTCACCCCTTCCTCTTGACACCCCTACCCCTGTCAGTCCACACCCCTACCCCTGTCAGTCCACACCCCAATCCCTCCCAGCACATACCAATACCTCTCCCGATCCACCCCTTTACCCCGCTCCATCGAGCCTCCCATCTGCCGTGATTCATGCCTCAATTAATACGTTGTATGAGGGATATTAGCACTGATGTGAGGCCATATCCTGACGCCTCATCAATAATCTCTCTCTCTCTCTCTCTCTCTCTCTCTCTCTCTCTCTCTCTCTCTCTCTCTCTCTCTCTCTCTCTCTCTCTCTCTCTCTCTTTCTGTCTCTCTTTCTCTCTCTCTCTCTCTCTGATCCACTTGTCTCGAAGGATGGTTAAGGGGGTAACGTTTTCCCCGCATTTGCTAATCACAGTGGGAGGAGTCTGGAAATGTGACGTCATGGGTACTATACTGCTTTTACGCTAACTTGGCCTAAAATTACCATCTTTCCATTCTTAAATCTGAACTGTAGCAATAGACTGACATTTGAATATGGTGCTAGTCATCAAGAAATGCTTTGGAAAGAATGTTGAGCCACAGCATTGTCTCATTCTGCCACTGAGCTGCGTGAAATAGGCAGCAAATGCACGAAAATCTAGGTCAAGTTAGCGTAAAAACAGTATAATGCATCCCACTGGTTATGAAGGATAGTAGGCCGTGCTTAAAGGAAAAATGCCGGTGCCTCGCGTTGGCTAAGAGCTCAGTGGGAGGAAAGTGTGTTGGAACTTGCACATGAGCTGATGCTGACTATATCCAACTCCCTGTGCCATTAAAAGCCAATCCAGTTCTAGCAAGCTGACACTTATTAGCCGGCATCTAACGTCGCTGATAGCCAACTTAACCCTACCATTCCTCTTCGAAACTTACTGCATTGTGTGAGTGGCTTGCTTGGATGGTATGATGGTGGGTGGGTGAATGACTGGGTATCAGTAGTCTTGTACGGATATTTCCAGTGCCGGAGACGGGTTGACAGTGCTAATGTATTTCAGAAAAGGAGAAAAAGGATGTGGAGAGAAAAGAGTAGGAGAGTTAGAGGTAGGGGTGTGCACAGCGATAGGAATTGATGT
>JAGKTI010007059.1:0-35267 GCA_018397915.1 Birgus latro
TCCTCCCAAGCCAATCTGCACACCTTCCACATGCATTCTATTACTACAGTATCTCTCCCCCATGCTTCAGTATTTCACCACACACTCGATCAATTCCTGGGGCTTTCCCCATTTTAACTTTCTTCATTGCTTCCACCACTTCCGTCCTACTGATTTCTTCCTCTCTTCTCACAACCCTTCTTCTCCCTGCCATTCCCCAGCCACTTATACTTGCATTACTTTAATTCTCTATGTTCAACAGTTCATTAAAGTGTTCTCTCCATCTGTTTACTTTTTCTCCCTTCTCCACTAGTAATCTACCATTTTTATCTTTCACACCCCCACTGACTTTGTTGGCACCCTGTCTAGCTCTCTTTACCTCCTTCCAGAACATTTTCTTACATTCCCTCCACTTTGCACTCAAATTCCTTCCAAATTCCTCATCCACTCTCTTCTTACTCTCTCTTACTAATCTTTTCACCTCTCTCCTCCGTACTACATATAACTCTCTCGTCCGTCTCTCAGCTTCTTTGACGCCCCTGTTCCTCGTCCACTCATTATATGCTTTCTTCTTTTGTGCCACAGCCCCTGTTCCTCATCCACTCATTATATGCTTTCTTCTTTTGTGCCACAGCCCCTGTTCCTCATCCACTCAGTATATGCTTTCTTCTTTTGTGCCACAGCCTCTCTCACCTCTTCAGTCCACCATGCTGTTCCCTGAACCCCCTTTCGTCTTCTCTTCACCCCACACACCACCTCACATGCTGCACAGATTTCTTCTGTGAATACCTTGCACACACCTTCCACGTCCCCCATCTGCTCCAATCTATATTTACCCAATCGCTCCTCCACTTCCCTTTTATATTCAGCCTTTATTCCATCCTCTTGTAACTTTTCTACCCTCCTTGTAACAAATACTTCCTCCTGTCCTTCCCTTCTTCTCTTCCTCCATCTTGTTTGGATTCTGATTCTGGCCACCACCAAGTGGTGGTCAGAAAGTCCACTCCCCCAACCTCTATATACTGTTGCATCCATTACACATCTTCTCATCCTTTCATCCACACACACATAGTTAATCATTGCCTTCCGTTCATTCATTCCACCGTCCTCTCTCTGTATATATTTTTCTGCCATACTTTTCATGCTTTGTTTTTGGATCCTACCTTTTCCTCTCGTTCGGTGGGAATAATGGGCAGAATGGTGGTGATGATTTATAATGTAGTATTGTACTGTTATACTGTTATTAATTTTGACCTCCATTCTCCTCTTTCTTCCCTTACCTCATCCGTAGGTAAGAGGTAAACTGATGATGATGATCTATCTATCTATCTATCTATTGCCAGACGCCTCAATCCCAAACGGGGTGGCCACAAACAAATCGCCTCCATGTCACTCTGTCCCCTGCCATTTCACTACCACGCTCCCAACTCACACCCCCCTCTCTCATATGCCTCCACTCCATCCGTCCATCTCATCCTCGGCCTCCCCCTCCCTCTCGCCCCCTCCACCTCACTCGCATACACTCTCCTCATCAATCTTTCACTCTCCATCCTCTCCACATGATGATGATGATAATGGTAAGTCTCTCAACCGGTTCCAGTGCAAAATAGTAATACTGTATTTAATAGTGCAGTGCAATATGCTGGTAGTAACTGAAAGCATATTATTGTTGTGCAGGAAGGATATGCAGATACATTACACTGTTAAAAAGATCACTTGTGCCCTGTGTTGTGATCCCAAGGCAGTAGTGTAATGTAAAGAGCTTATGAGTAGTAACTGGATTCCTGTTACTGTATTATTGTGCATGAAGGGTATGTAGATACTTAAAGCATTGTATTGTTATGAAGACTGGTTGTGTCCTGTGTTGTGATCCCAGGTTGGTGTTTCTGCTGCAGTGTTAGTAGAATATAAACAGTAATGATGACCATGTTATTCTTGTACAGGAAGGGTATGCAGGTACTTAAGAAGCATCACACTGATAAGATCAGCTGAGTCCTGTGTTGTGATCCCAAGGTTGTGTTGCTGCTGCACATCTGCCGCCAGAATATATCACCTCTCATTGACCACTCACTGCTGGTCACTCCAGCTGGTGCTGTCCAGGTATCTTTATAAAACATGCATTGTCGTTAAAGTAGGTTCATACCGTATACCCAGCTGGGGCTGCCTGCTGTTATGTATTTTTTCCTTTCTTTTTAGCAGCTTCACACATTTTTCCTTTTACATCACCAATAAAAACTGTACAGCATTCAGTAAGTTATTTTTACACCATATATTTTATGTGACATCTATAATCCCTCCATGTTCACATTTCCACACTTTTTCCAGACCATGAGAATACTTGAGTAAAGAGTATCAGGATGCCCTGTCATCAGTACCACAGTATGATGAGTTTGGTGTTCTCTCAGAGTTTCAGTTGTGGTAAGTGAATAAATGTGGCCTTCTTAATGCACAACACTAATTCCAATATATGTAGGAAACAAAAAATGAACAAAACAAGTATGAGGAGCTCCATGCAGTGACTCTGAATGCACGAAAACTAAAATAAAGAAGACAGAGTACAGCATACAAAATTTTGGATGCATGGCACCTTTAGGGTTCCTTCCCAGAGTGACTCATATTATTTTTATGATGCCACTTAATGGATGAACTGTGGAGGTGCCATGGGTAAAAAAGTAATTCGTTGTCTGATGTACATTTTCTCAGTATATTGAGTTTGGCACATGAGGAGTTACTGCAGACAGCTCGTCACATCACCTCTTTCCACAGTGGTAGGTGGTGGCAGCCATCACCCACTCACTTGATTCAGTGCTGCCTACTTCTTTCTTCACCTTTATTGTTCTTTTTCAGTGTCTGCCATCCCCTGTTCCTGTTTCTCATGTCCTTCTTGTCAATTTTATTTCTCTTCATTCCACTTCAGGTGGCTCTACACTGAGTGACATGCCTAATGGTTTTTTGTAACCCAGGAAATTCTTCACAGTGCTGGGTGGTAACCATGTAACCAAATAATGGAGTGATATGGAGCCTACTTTGGTGCCCCTGGTAACTGGGTGGATTGATATAATTGCAGCATCCATCCAAGGACCAAACCTCCACACTCTTCCCCTGACCTTGCTGTGGTGAGGTGCTGTCCACTGCACAGGAATCACCTGCAGGGGAATTGCTTGCCTGTGGTTGATGGGTCTGTTTGACCAGACATTGAGGTTACTTAGTAGCAACAACAACCTCATTTTATGTTCTTTTTTGTCTTTGCCCCATCACTCCAGCGACACATAATTGTATTGATGCTACCTGCGGACAATGTTATTAAGCTTTGGTGAGACCATTTGTAGTGTATGAGTCAGAAACATTGTCCATTAACCTCTTCATGACCTGATTTCTCTCCATAAGCCGAATAAAATCTTATGACCTTAGTAGGAATAAAATATAAAATACATCATTGGCCCGAGGGGATTAAGTCCACAATAAAGTATGGAAGAATTGCCAAGTAAGGTTCCATTGGCATCCATAATACAGGTAAGGTAATGCCAGTGCATTCCAGTTTGCCTGCCAGTTGTATGGAAATATTATTGGTATTTTGGAATAAGCTAATTAGGTCATTGGTATCCATAATACAGGTAAGGCAGTGCCAGTGCATTCCAGTTTACCTGTCAGTTGTATTGAAATAATGGTATTTTGGAATATGCTAATAAGGTCATTGGTAGGTGGGGGCATTCACCATCCACTCATTCAATGTAGTGCTGCTTTGGGTGTCTGCCCTTTCTTCTCTTCCTTCCTTTTCTGTCTTTTCTTCATTCTTTCCTCATCCTTCTGCCTATGGGTGACATTACACTCCCCCTTCTGTCTTTCTTTCCTTCATTCTTTCCTCTTCCTTCTGCCTATGTGTGACTCTACACTGAATGACAAATGGTTTCCTGTACATTAGGAAACCATTCCTATGCTGGGTGGTACCATATAACCAAATTATGGCACCTGGTGGTTCAGTGGGTAATTAAGGCGCTCCTTTTGGATTGAGCCTGTGTAGGTTTATATCCAAGGGATGGTTGGGGTTTATTGCCCATGTAATGCCACTCAGGGATCAGTGAGGCTGGTCACTCTCATCTTAAATGTCATGACCAACTTGCCTAGCTCTATGCTCCTCATGGGGCAAATAATGGGATTGGGTGATGGATTGATGGATATATAAGCAGAAGTATTTATTTATTTATAGGCACGAGAGGTATTCACTGTGGCCATATCATTTTGGAAGGACACAGATGGTAGATGGAGAGGTGGGTGACGTTAATGATGGAGCCGGTGCTACGCAGAGAACAGATTATGAAATTACAAAGCTGAAATGGCCGGATGTGTTGGGAGTAGAATGAGAACTTAAAAGACAAAGTAGAAAAAAGAAACAAGAAGCCAGAAACAAAGAAGAATGTGAAGACGGGAAACTAGACACCAGATGCAAAGGGAAACAATGTGAAGAAAAACTAGAATCTGGAAACAACAGAAGACAGGGTAAAGAGAACAGGAGGAATCCGAAAGACATTATTGGGAACTCAAGGGTATTGGTGAAGGAGAAGAAGGATAATTAGGGGTATAAGAGTATCGAGGAAGTAGGAAGGAAGCTTCGTAATCAACGAGGAACTACAGCAGACATTCCTAGGGAGGAGAGGAGGAGGAAGATGTTAAATACTAAGGAACAGAGGTCAAAGGTGTCCTGGGATGAAGATAGGGAAATAAACATGAAAATAGGAGCACAGAGGAGGAAAGAAGGAAATATGGTTGTCGAAGGGAACTACAATAGACATTGGAAGGGAAGAAAGGAGAAAGCAGAGGAGACAAGAAATGAAGGAACAGTGGTTAAGGAAGAAGTTGCACAAGAAGGTTGAGAGGAGAAAACATACAATCAGGAAGGAAGGGAGAAAGAGAAAATTGCTGGAAAAGAAGAAGCATCAGTTAAAAAAGGAAGATCAAGTTAATAAGATGTATATGGAACAGGTTGATAGGAAGAAACATGGAGTCAGGAATCAAATGGGAAAAAGAATATCATTGAACAGGGTGAAAATTAAAATCAGTAAAATCAGACATCATCATCATCATCATCATTAGCAGCAGCAGCTTTCAGACACTTTAATCATATCATGCTGGTAACAGTGAAGGGGAAGCAAGGAAGAAACCTGATGTGAGCAAGAAACAGGAGCTGATGAAACTGCATAGAGGAGAGTGGGTGAGAATGTGCATACACCCCACCCTCAGCTGTCACTCCTAATTGGTGCCGCCATGGCTGCGCTATAGCCGAAAACGCGATAGCTGAAGTGAAGAACCTATGGTAATAATTCTAATTGGTGCCATGACCTCAAAATTTACCCCTAAGATACCCTTTTGTACCACATAATAACGTATTATAGTAAAAAAAGAGCATACTGTACAGACTTTATCGGCGTGCTCCACTGTTTATAAATCAGAAGATGGCGGCCGCTTCAACTGTGTACTGCAAGTGCTCCAACTGTGGACTTTTTTCACTTCTAAGTGGAGGTTGAACTTCACCAAATTCATTGTGTTAAGTAATGAAACATTTAAGAGTCTTTGGGTATACTGTAGTGACTAGTTTATAGGTTTGTTTGTAAAACCGCTATGAAAGTGTTGGTGACGAAGCACCTATCTCTAAGCCAAGACAAAGTATAAGGCCTCTCATCATCATCATCACATATATAGAAGTGGTTATTAATGTATTATAGTGGAGTTTTATTCACACTTGAGCATACAGACTTTATCAAATGAACTTCTTCAATCACTGCTTGAGTAGCATCTTCCACCATCTTGAATGTTTTGGTTGGTCAGCTGATGTGTCCACTTGGCCAAGCTTTTTTTCGCTCAATCCACAAGGCTGGTGCGTGACAGCAGGCATTTAGTGCGTGAAAAGGAATTTGGGTAGGTTTTTTATACATGTGTGATAGCGGTAAAATGCTATACCAGAACCCGTGATTGCCAAGGGTTGGGTGTATTAGTTGTAAAGACAGAAGCCTTGAACTGTATGAAGGACAAAAATAAACACAAAAAATCTGATTGACATGCTGGACAGAGCAGGAAAGCAGAATTCAAGTAGCAGAGAGGTAGTACATGGAAATCCTGGAGATTTTGATTTGAACAAAGGGAAAATAATTGAAAAACAGGAAAAACATGGAATGCCTAAGCTTCAGAAGGTGATGAGATATACCCAAGTCAAATAAGAAACTAGCAAAGGAGGAAAAATGGAAGGTGACAGAGGTGCCAGAAGAGAAATTGTGAACCATTGGACTGGATTAGAGCGCTCCGCTCTGGCCGTAGGGTCGGAGGATCGAATCCACCCAAGGGTCATTGGTAGACATCAGGAAGGGCATCCAGTCATAAAATGCTACACGCTCCAATCCCAAAAGGCCGACGCATGCAAGCATGTTGCAGCCTTCAGAAACGAAACGAAACGAAGAGAGGTGAGGAACACCAAACCGCCAAGAGAAAATTAGACAGATCCATGAATGCAAGTTAGAATATGAACTAGGGAAGGACAAAATATGGCATGTAACAGAACTGATAGAAGAAAGACATGGAACTGTTGGAACGAACGACGAAAAGAAAATTGAAGAGCAGGAAAGACAGAGAAAGCCAAAGTCCCAAGAGAGAATTTAAAAAATCCTGGAAGGCACATTAGAAACTCTTCAAGGAAGAAAACTCATGGACTGTCACAGAACTGAAGGCAGATAAAATTGGATACTTCTGACCTGAGTGATAACGAGAAATGATGAAAAGCAAAAAAGGCAAGGAAAGCCAAAGCCTTGAGAAAAGATTAGCAAGTTCGGAAGCCAAACTCAAACCCTAGACTAGCGAAGGAGAAAAACTCATAGAATATCACAGAACTGAAGACTGATAATTTGGAAACTTCTGAACTGAAAAACAAGGAGAAAACTAAAGAAGATGAGCAAAGAAACCTGTATCCACAGAATGTGATGATGAAGACCCAGATATTCAAGTCAAAGAAACCAATAAAGGAAAGAGACTCATGGAAGGTAACAGACCTGCCCAAAGAGAAAATGAGTGACAAAGATGGATACAAGAAAGAAAAGATGAGTAAGACAGAACAAAATAAAGAGACAGTACATAAAGAGAAGAAGACAAGAGAAATTAAAAATAGGCTTGATAAATTCGAAGAGAAAAATGATGGAGCTAAGATGATGCGTGAGGAGAGAAAGACAAGAGAAGCAAAAAACAGGCATGATAAAATAAAGAGAAAAAAATGATCTAAATTTGAAGATGATATGTGAAGATAAAATGAAAAAGGAAACTAAAAATGTGCTTGATAAATTAAACAATGACCCAAATGCAAAATTCCAAAACAAGAAGGATGACTTCATGGCATTACAAATAAACGAGGACTAGTCACACTTAAAGCCAGGAAGAGGGCAGCTGAGAAGAATAGGATGCTTAATTATGGTGCCTACAAGAGGAATGAACTGGCTTTGCTTAGGAGTTACTGGCAAAATGACCAGTTGAAAAAGCCTGGTAATACGGATCAGGCATATATGTACCCAAGATTACTGAGATTAGATGAAAGGAGGAAAGGGCAAGCTAAATTCACCGAACATAGCTATAAAGCTTGTCTAGAACTATTGGCTCAGGAAAAGCGTAAGGAAAGGTCTGCAAAAACAAAAGCACTAGTTTCTGAAGCCCATACTAGAGGTAAAACTGATAAGTATTTAAGATTAGATGAAAAGATGAAGGAGCATTCAAAGAGCAATGAAGGTCAATACAAAGCATATTTAGACTTAGTGTTACATGAGCAGCATAAGAAGCTTGTGAATTGTAAGGAAAATGCTGTGAATTTTTAAGAAAAGCCTGTGAATCAAAAAGAACTTACGAATATCAAGGAATAACATGTGATTCGTGAGGAACAACTTGTGAACAGTGGCAAGGAAAAACCTGTGAATCATAAGGAAGAGTCTGTGAATAGTAAGGAAAAAACTGAATCATAAGGAGGAAGGTGTGAATATCAAGGAAAAACATCTGAAAGGCAAGGAAGAACCTGTAAATTGTAAGGAAGAACCTGTGAATTGTAAGGAAAAACTTGTGAATCATAAGGAAGAATTTATGAATCATAAGGAAAAACTTGTAAATCATAAGGAAGAATCTGTGAATTGTTAGGAAAAACTTGCAAATCATAAGGAAGAACCTGTGAAACATAAGGAAAATCTTGTGAATTGTAATGAAGAATTTGTGAATTGTAAGGAAAAACTTGTGAATCAGAGGGAAGAATCTGTGAATCATAAGGAAAAACCAGTGAACAGTAAGAAAGAATCTGTGAACAGTAAAGAAAAACCTGTGAATCACAAGGAAAAACCTGTGAATTGTAAGGAGGCGTCTGTGAGTTCTGAGGTAACTGATTCAGAAGGCAGCAGTGAGGCAAGAATTGAAGCCATCCTGAATAATGCAACAGCTCTTGGTCGGTATCAGATTCCCAGCAGCGTCAGTGAAGACTTTGGTGCATGTAGCTGGGAAGAGGGTTGGCGTCAGGAGATTAAACAAGTGCCTGAAGCTGCAAGTCATAATCACCATTCCAAGGCTACACATCTTAACCCTCAGTCCAGCACTAAATTGTGTTGTTTGGAAGAGGATAAGAGTCAAGAAACAAAGGGAGTGACAGATTCATGGCTTAAGTATCTATCTAGTACTGAATTGCATTGTTCGCAAGAGGATAACAGTTAAGAGAGCAAGGGAGTGATGGAAGCTTCAAGTCTTAAACATCAGACCAACAGTAACATGCATTGTTTGGAGAAGGGGTGCAGTGAAGAGAACCACAGAGTGACAGAAGCCCCAAGTCTTAATTGTCAGTCTAGCACTAAAATACATTGTTTGGAAAATGCTGACAGTCCAGGGAGCAAGAGAGTGACCATGGCTCCGGGCAGTAGTCAGCAGTCACAAGTTTCAAGTCACAAACCCAAGTCCAGTACTAAGATGTACTGCAGTCCAGGGGAGATGGGAATGGCCAAGGCTCTGCGTCAGTGTTTGGTACAGTATATGAGGGACTCGTACTCTCCACAGATTGATAGACTGTTTAATACACTCAAACACCTACGACTTATACCAATACTTGGCCATGTTACTTCCAGGAGAGCAGGAACTGATGCACAGATAATTGATACCAGCATTCCAAACCTTCTGTCATAATTATTATGGGAGGATGAAGATGAGAGAAGCATTGAAGGAAGATATGATTGCTTTGCTTCAATGCACAACTTGCTTCAGAGATCCCATATGTGTTAAAAGGTGGGAAAGATTGGTTGAAGTGTTTAAGGGTCATGTGGATGCTGTGTTGGTGAGGGCATGAGTGTAGGCAGGGCAGATGCTGTGTGTAGGGAGTTAATGAACCAGTAGTGAATAACAGAAGTATAAAATGTTCTCTTTATACATTAAGGTAGAATGTTATTACTGTATATTAAGGCTCATGTAGGTGTTGTGTTGGTGAGGGTGTCAGTGCAGGCCAGGGCTGATGTTGTGTATAAGGAGTTAATGAAGCAATAGTGAATAACAGAAGTATTAAATGTTCTCTTTATATATTAAGGTAGAACATTATTCCTATATATTGGCTCATGTAGGTGCTGTGTTGCTGAGGGCATCAGTGCAGGCCAGGGCAGATGCTGTGTGTAGGGACTTAATGAAGCAGTAGAGTTATAATCGAAATACAGGACATTATAATTATACAGGGTGTCAGGGAGGAAAGGGCGTAACTTTGGGAAATGATAAATGAGGAAATTCCAAGTAAAAATTATGGAGCAACATTTACTGATGATCTTATGGGTGAAAATGGTTGCCCGTATAATGTACCCATAACGTAATTAGCAACTGTAGCTCTGTAGTGATTGAGATTTGATCCCACGCTGTTATAGCATTTTTTACTTTGAATTCCCTCATTTATCATTTCCCAGACTTATGCCCTTTTCTCCCAGGACACCCTGTATATTAAGGGCTAGGTGGAAGAAGTGTTAGTGAGGGCATCAGTGCAGACCAGAGGTGATTGTGCGTGTAGAGACTTAATAAAGCAGTAGACCTATAGAACATTGGCCAGGGCAGATGTGTATGTAGGCACTTAATTAATCATGAGATAACAGAAGTATAGAAGGCCATTGGTTGTACATGTGATGTTTTTTGCANTAACCTAACCTAACCTAACCTAACCATTTTTCTGGTAGCAATTTACATTATTTACTGTATTTGATGCTTTGTAGCCAATAATTTAGTGCATAAAATGTGAGAAAAGATGATTTCCATGTCAGATACTTACTTATACTATGCTGGCAAGTTCTGACCACCTATGCCTCACTCACCTCTAAATCATCATTTTTTGGTTAAAATTCAATTCATTCATGTTTTGTGTGCATTATTTATGTGAAAAGGGACCTAAATAAGTGCTATACATGTCCAGTAGGGAGGTAGGAAGGTAGTTTTCTATTTAGGTTAGGTTAGGTTAGGGTCATGAATGACCAGTGCTGGAGCTTCAGGGCCCAATATTCGGACAAAACCAATATTCGGACATGCCTTTGGCTCTATTGTTTCAAATAATGGAGGGATTTACTGTACAACCTCCAGTCCCATGTTGTCCCATATTTTTTATTTAAACGTACAGAAATGACAATGATTAGGTGGATGTGCAGTGCGTCCCTGCGTGCAAGGCCTGGGGGGGCTGGGTTTATGATAGAAGAGTTGAGAGGTAGGATGGGACTGGAGTGTATTAGTGTTGTGATGAGGAGAGGTAGGCTGAGGTGGTTTGTACATGTGGAGAGGATGGGGGATGATAATTGGGTGCAGAGGGTGAGAAGTGTTAATATTGGGGGAGGGGTTGGGAGGGGTAGACCGAGAAAGACATGGGACGAGGTCATTAAATGTGACTTTAGGGTTAAGGGACTGAATAGGGAGGCTGCCAGAGATCGAGCAGCGTGGAGAGCCGCCATTAGGTGACCAAGGCCGACACATGCAAGCATGTTGGAGCCTTCAAAAACGAAAACGAAAGCGAAACAGTGGAGGTTTTTGTACCTGTGACATCTTTGCAGTATTATTTACAAAAACTTTTAATCCCTCTTCGTTTCCTGTTTTTATTTACAAAGGACCTAAATTTAAGTGCAGAGACACAAGTATCTTCCTAAAGTTTGAGGAATATATAGCAGAAAAATTTAACCCTCTGAAATGCACACTGGTTTTCATCGTATTTCATCAGTTGTAAATTTTCTTCAGACAGAACTTTGGAAGATAATTGTGTCTTTGTCTGTACAGGTGACATCTTTGCATTGGTGTGTGTTTTAACTGTGGATGATACACAAACATTGCTGGTAAAAGGTCTATCTATCTATAGCCCAATGCCCCAATCCCGCGAAGGGTGGCCACAGACAAAATGCCTCCAAGTCACTCTGTCACCCACCATTTGCCTGCCCTCCCTCACATACCTCTCAACTCCATCCTTCCACCTCATCCTCGGTCTCTCTTTCCCCTTCCCTCCCTCCACTTCACTCACATACACCTTAGTCAGTCTTTCATTCTCCATTCTCTCCACATGTCCAAACCACCTCAATGTATTTTCACAGTCACATCCACATCCACCCCACAACATTCTTTCACTTCTTCATTTGTCTACCTGTCGCTTCATGTCACTCCACATGCTCCTCTCAGGTAACTCATTTCCACTGCTCTCACCCTTGACTTGTTCCCCTCTGGCAAGGTCCACACCTCGCTTCCATACTTCAGGGTAGGGATCACAATACTATCATGCAGTGACTTCTTAACTTCCATACTCACCTCCCTATTTCTCACCACCGCTTTCAGTGAACCAACAACCTTCCTTCCCTGTTAGTAAAAGGTAAAGCCAAATATAAATATACTGTTTTTACTCTAACTTGACCTAAAATTTCCATCTCTTCATCTTGAGTAGCGACTTCTAACAATGGAGCAACACTAGAAGGTGGTGCTGATGATGAACAAATGCTATGGAAAGGATGTTGAGCCATTGCTTTGTATTTTTATGCCATTGAGCTATGTGAAATAAGCTACAAAAGAATGAAAATTGGGCCAAGTTGATGTGATAGAGGTGTAGTTGTCACAGTACTCCACCAACAACACGTTTCCTGTCACTGCTACTGATGAGGAAAAATTTTTGTTTTAGGCAGATTTCATGGAGGAGAGGATGGAGAATGAGAGACTCACTAGAAGAGTGTATGTGAGTGAGGCGGAGGGAGAGTGGGAGACCAGCAATAAGATGGAGGGATGGACTGGAGAGATTTATGAGAGAGGAGGGAGTGAGTTGGAGAGAGGGCCGTTAAATGTCAGAGGGCTGTGTTACCTGAAGATGATTTGTTTGTAGTCACCCCTTACAGGATTAAGACATCTGGCAGTAGATAGATTTTCATTCCATATTTTGTGCAGTAATGCTGAAGTTGATAATTTTCCCAGGTACTTAAACTCTTTCACCAATTCCAGTCTCTCTCCATTGACCACAACATCACACTGGGCATCACCTTCTCTCTCAGCAACCATCACTTTACCCTCTGTCTGGCTAAGAAGACTGTTCGACCACAGGTAAGTAACTGCTTCTGTGGAGCCATCCTTCAGGTACAGTACAGTACATACAATGTGTAGGGATCCACCATCCCCTTGTGGTAGACAGCACTTCACCAGGATCAAATCAGAGTCCTTCCCAGGGCAAGGTACAGGAACATTTGTATATCTGGGCAGTGGATCCACTAAGTTATATCAGTGCCACCATGTTAAGGCATGACCCATATATTGTACAGTGATTGATATACTAATTTTAGGATACAGTCATTACAACAGTAACTGACCCATTCAGTTATGGTGATATATTTTTATTTTATTCCTGTCACCAGACAGTTTATTTATGTTAGCAGAGAGACTTTATGCCATGGGGAAAAAATATTTTGGAATACATCCTGCAGGGGCAGTTACTTGTCTGCAGCTGATGAGTCTGCTCAGCCAGACTGGGTTTGATCAACAGCAACAACAAAATCAGCTCATAAGTCATGGATGTATTGTTTCATATCATTTGTATCACTTATGAAGGCTCCAACATGCTTGCATGTGTTGGCCTTGGTCACCTAATCTTGGGAGGTTGCCGGACATCGAGCAGCATGGAGAGCTGCCATTAGGTGACCAAGGTCGATGCATGCAGGCCTATTGGGGCCTTTATATTTGAAAGATACAAACTATAAGGTCTGCCCTGGTTTTACAATGGGATGCGTTAAGAAAAAGCATCGCTAGGCTGGGTATCGTATAGCAGGGTAGATCTAACGTGTAAAGTATAGGGATGTGTTTTTGAGCCTTGGGATTCCTCCCCAACCAAGTCCTAAACCCACCCAAATGAGTCCAAAAAAAAGTTTATGGCCAGTCTAAATGGCCTAACAGCATTAAAAGAAGCTAACCTAAGCTTAACACCTGTTAATAACTCAAAACCAACAAATAAAATCTGAAAATCATAAAAGATAGGGCAGAAAATACCAAATTCTGGTGGGCGGGCGGGCTCAGCTGGCCGTGGAGCGCGTGTGATTCAAACTTTTAGCCAATCACCCCCGGACAATACCTCTCATGACCCATCACAAAACTGGGGATAGCCCTACGAGATGCAGGGTAGGGTGGTATTTCTTCTCCATCTCTAATTCGGGGTATCGCGTAGCAGGGTATTGTATAGTGGTGTATCCCTACATCTATGACATGAACTGATTCTGTAGTTGTTGATCAAAATCTGGTCTATCTGGCTGAGAAGACCCATCAACTGCAGGCAAGCAACTGCCCCTGCAGGGTTGTCATATGCAGTGAACCAACATTCCCTTGTGGTTGACAGTGTCTTCAAAAGCAAGGCACAGTGAAAAGTGTGGAGGTTTGGTTCCTGGATGGACACCACATTTACATTGCTCCTCCCACTTGGCAGAGGCACCCCTATATCTGGTAATATGGTTACCACCAAGCATTGTAAATGGTTTCCTGGGTTACAGGAAACCACTAGGCTTGACAGTCAATGTAGAGCCACCTGAAGTGGAAAAAAAGGTTAATAGATTGTTACAGGAAAGCAAGGGAGAAATAGGAAGAAAGGAGAGCAGGCACAGAGATATAGTGATAAAGGTAAAGGAAGAATTAGGCAACACCATTAAGTGAGTGGATGATGGTGGCCACCACAATAGGAGCTGATATCAGAACATTAATTTGATAAACAGTTTTATAATCTGATCTGATAATTCATTCATCATCATCATCTAATTCAATGTTGCCCCATGAGAAGTGTAGGAGCCTGTGGCTAGACAAGTTGGTCCTGACATTTAAGATGAGAGTGACCAGCCTCATCCATCCCAGAGTGACATTATGTGAGCAATAAACCCCAACCATCCCTTGGATGTAAACCTGCACAGGCTCAATCCGATTGGAGCGCCTTAATTGCTCATTAAACCACCAGGTACCATAATTTGGTTATATGGTTACCAACCACCTTAGTAAATGGTTTCTTGGTGTACAGGAATGCATTTGGCTTGTCACTCAGTGTAGAGTCACCCATAGACAGAAGGAAGAGGTAAGACTGAAGATAGACAGAAGAGGAAGGAAGGAAAGAAGAGAGGAAAGGGCAGTCACCCGAAAGCGGCACTATATCAAGTGAGGGGATGGTGTGCGCCCCCACCTACCACAATTAGTTGATCATCATCATCATCTAATCCAGTGTTTGCTCCATGAGGAGCATAGGAGCCCTTGGCTAGACAAGTTGGTCTTGACATTTGAAATGAGAGTGACCAGTCACACTCATCCCTCAGTGACATAACGTGAGCAGTAAACCCCAACCACTCCTTGGATATAAACCTACACAGGCTCAATCTGATTGGAGTGCCCTAATTACCCACTAAACTATCAGGCGCCATAATTTGGTTATATGGTTACCACCCAGCACAGTAAATGGTTTCCTGGTGCACAGGAAACCATTTGGCTTTTCACTCAGTGTAGAGTTGCTCATAGACAGAAGGAAGAGGAAAGAATGAAGGAAAGAAAGACTGAAGATGAAGGGAGGGAAGAAGGAAGGAAGAGAGGAAAGACAGGCACCCAAGAGCAGCACTACAGTGAGTAGTGCTATCTCTGTAATATAACATCCTGTACACACTGTATGATTTGTATGTTAATACAGTATCAGTAAATCTCTAGTCTGAATTGTTCCTTTTGAGTTTTTATTCCATCATACATTGTACTCTGTGTTTTAATTTCTGTTTCATCTTGCAGCATTGATAAGTGATACAGCTCAGTCTGTCTTTGTATTTTCTGTTTCATGTACACTATATTTTTCATTACTTACCATCATCATTGTGACTCATTGTCACTGATGCCTTGCTTCCTCCTGGAAACCCCCACATAGGGGATGGCCTTGACAGAAGCACCTTCAGGTTACCTTATCCTCACACACCTTTCTCACTCTGTCAAACACTACTCTTCCAACTTCCTACTCTTTCTTCAATGAAGTGTTCCACTCTATTCTTCCACACCACATGAAGTCTGTCTCTATCAACACTGCCCTCTTTATCACTTTCACACATTGTCCTTGCCTCCTGATCTTTTACCATTATTTCTCAGCAATTTTTACCTTTTTTTTCTTGCTTTTACCAAACCATTTTATTCCTGCCAGGAAGAACCTTATACAGTATATATTGAAGTTCTGTTTTACTTATCATTTCCCATTTGTACTTCATCATGCCTTTTTGTGTATACTGTTTCCTATTTTGTCTTTTTTTTCCCCTCTCTTTCTTGTATGGTTTTTTCCTATGCTGTACTTTGTTTCTTATGATCTTTCCTTTTGTGTGTTTTCTCTTTCATCTTATAATTTGTCTCTGTGTTCTTTCCTCTTCTTCTGTGCTATGTTTCTTCTTATACTTTGTCTCTCTTATGTTCCTTCCTCTTTTTCTGTGTTATACCTCGTCATATACTTTATGTTCTTTCCTCCTTATCTGTGTTATGCCTCCTCCTATACTTGTCTCTTTGTATTGTTCTCTAAGTCTGTATGCTCCATTACTTCTCATGCATCATCTTTTTCTTTGTTCTCTTTCCTGTTATACTTCATCTCATTTTCTGTGTTCTGTTTCCTCTCGTACTTCATTTCTTAAGTCTCTTTTTTTGTGTTCTCATTTATTTTTTCTATTCCTCTTTTATGCCTTTTTTTATTTGCTCTATTTCCATCTTTTCCTCGAGTTAGTTTTTCTATGTTCTCTGTTTCCATTTATCTTTCCCTTTGTATATATACTTATCACTAAGTGCTGGTTCACTGAAACATCTATAAACATTTCTGTGCTTTATTAAATACACCATATCATACTGATACAGAATGTGCTCATGTGTACATTAGAATAACATGCATAAGAGATTACAATAAATGAAATATGTTTACTTGATTATTGGTCTTCATTGATAACTTAACACTGTCTGAAATAAAGATAAAATTAAAAGATAGACGTGAGAAACTAGGTAAGAGGTAAAAGGTAGCATTCATATAAGCTGTTAGTTATTTGTGTGTAATGTTGGTGGTCCAGCCACTACCACAACACTTTTGGTTATGGTGGTGTAGTTGTGGGGGTGGAGTGTAGTGTGGTTGGCATAATTTATCTCTATTCATCATACAAACCCACCACCACAATACTACCATCACCCACATTCTTCATTGTATATATGCATGATATTCCCACACCCCAGCTGTTCACAAACATTACCTTATGTCAGGTGACATCACCATAACAACCACATACCACATTGCAGACACAACCTGCACACTGGAGGAGGACTCACTCAACACACTTCAGCACACTGCAGACTTGGGTCAAAGACAACAGCCTGATGATTGCCCCAGCTAAATGCACCATCCCACTCATCACCAGCAGCAGACATGAATATAGGTATTTCCCTGACATCACACTTAACAATGTATGTGTTTCATGCACATCCTCCATTAAGATATTTGGAATGACATATGACCCTGGACCCTCCTTCAAGGACCACGTATATGACATCATGAGGCAGTGCACCCCCAGACTCATGCACTCAGGACAGCTACAGGGCCAGACTTAAAATAGCTTTAGAAACACACTTCCTAATATGCAAACAGTATATCAGATTAGTTATGTGTTATGCCTCCCTGGCATGGACTCCCATCCTATCCAGAACTCGCTGCAACACCTTTCAAATCATACAGAACAACCCCACACATCATAATTAGGTACATATCATAATTAGGTGGCTCTATGAATGAGGGTGAGGTGTGGAAGATTCCAGTGTTGCTGTTTGCTGATGATACAGTATTGTTGAGTGAAGATGAATGGGAGTTGCAAGGTTTCGTGAATGAGTTTGGGACAGTGTGTAAGAAGAGGAATCTGAAAGTTAATGTTAACAAGAGTAAAGTTATGGTGTTTGAGAGGAATGAAGTCACAGAATGCACAGTGAGGTTGGATGGTGAGGATATGGAGAATGCAAGTGCATTCAAGTACTTGGGGAGGGTGATGAGTAAGGATGGAAGTTTTGGGGATGAAGTGCTTGAAAGGGTACAGCAAGGAAGGAAAGTTGTTGGTTCATTGGAAGCAGTGATGAGAAATAGGGAGGTGAGTATGGAAGTTAAGAAGTCACTGCATGATAGTATTGTGATCCCAACCCTGATGTATGGAAGCGAGGCAGGGACCTTGCTACAGGGGAACAAGTCAAGAGTGAGAGCAGTGGAAACAAGCTACCTGAGAGGAGCATGTGGAGTGACATGGAGGGACAGGTTGACGACTGAAGAAGTGAAAGAACGTTGTGGGGTGGATGTAGATGTGATTGAGAAAATTAGGAGAAATACACTGAGGTGGTTTGGACATGTGAAGAGAATGGAGAATGAAAGACTAAGAGGGTGTATGTGGGTGTAGTGGAGGGGGGGGAGGGGAAGGGGGAGACTGAGGATGAGGTTGAGGGATGGAGTTGAGAGGTATATGAGGGAGGGGGGAGTGAGTTGGGGGGGAGGGCAGTCAAATGGTGGATGTCAGGAGGCAGTTTGTCTGCGGCCACCCTTTGCGGGATTAGGGCGTCGGGCTATAGATAGACAGATAGAAAACCACTCCCACAGCTCACTTACACTCTGAAGCTAAAGTCCTCCCAGTGAGAGACTACCTTGATATGAGAGGCACACAGTTCTGTATAGTAGCTTATGCTAATACACAACACTTCTGTCATTACATGACAGAGTCACACAGCACTCCCAGGCACAGAAATCAATAACCACACAAGCATTATCAAACCCTCTATAACAATATCCCACCTCCAGGCATTCCAACACTGCTGTTGAAGAAACGTATACCTGTACTCACAACACCTCAGTCAAAACAATATATTACTAGCTCTCCCCTTCTGACATCCATCCATTGGAGGTGTCCCTAAACAGAAATGATCAAGTTCATCTAGCTAGGCTTAGACATCACCCAGCCTTCCTTAGATACCAACTTAGAATTGGGTTGGGTGGAATTACAGATGACACATGCCCACATTGTAGAATAGACCTACTCAGCACATCATGGAGCACTGCACTGCACATGCCGCACTAAGACGCAGGTACAGTATCAACAGTGTAGGGAATCTATGGGACAACCCCTCAGGGACAGTTGCTTACCTGTGGTTGATGGCTCTGCTTGATCAGATGGACCGGGGTTGAGTAACAACAACCATCCCAATTGTTGATCCCTGACCACTATGCTGCCACTTGTGGTTATGGTAGTATGGTGGCTGTGATGTATCTCTAACCACCAAACACACACTACCATTTTTATTCTAACTTTGGCTGAAAATTGCCCTGCCTCCATATTCAGTACTGAGGTGTAGCAAGGGATCAGCACTAGAATATGATGCTAGTCATAAAGAAGTGCTGTAGAAAGAAAACAGAGCCAAATTAATGTTTTATTCTGCCACTGAGCTGTGTGATATAAGTTGCAACAGGAAAAAACTGGGCCAAGTTAATATAAAAATTACAGATGTGTAATGGATGCAAGAGTATATAGAGGTTGGGGAAGTGGACTTTCTGACCACCATTTGGTGGCAGTCAGAATCAAGGTCCAAACAAAATGGAGGAAGAGAAGAAGGGAAGGACACGAGGAAGTAGTTCTTACAAGGAGGGTAGAAAAGTTACAAGAGGATGGAATAAAGGGTGAATATAAAAGGGAAGTGGAGGAGCGATTGGGTAAATATAGATTGGAGCAGATGGGGGACATGGAAGGTGTGTGCAAGATATTCACAGAAGAAATCTGTGCAGCATGCGAGGTGGTGTGTAGTGTGAAGAGAAGACAAAAGGGGGTTCAGGGAACAGCATGGTGGACTGAAGAGGTGAGAGAGGCTGTGGCACAAAAGAAGAAAGCATATAATGAGTGGATAAGGAACAGGGGTGTCGAAGAAGTTGAGAGACAGAAGAGAGAGTTATATGTAGAGAGGAGGAGAGTGGTGAAAAGATTAGTAAGAGAGAGTAAGAAGAGAGTGGATGAGGAGTTTGGAAGGAATCTGATTGTAAAGTGGAGGGAATGTAAGAAAATGTTCTGGAAAGAGGTAAAGAGAGTTAGACAGGGTGCCAACGAAGTTAGTTGGGGTGTAAATGATAAAAATGGTAGATTACTAGTGGAGAAGGGAGAAAAAGTGAACAGATGGAGATAACACTTTAATGAATTGTTGAACATAGAGAATGAAAGTAATGTAAGTATACGTGGCTGGGGAATGGCTGGGAGAAGGAGGTTTGTAAGAAGATCTCAGTAGGATGGAAGTGGTGGAAGCAATGAAGAAAGTTAAAATGGGGAAAGCCCCAGGAATTGATGGAGTGTGTGGTGAAATGCTGAAGCATGGGGGAGAGATACTCGTAGTAATAGAATGGATGTGGAAGGTGTGCAGATTGGCCTGGTAGAGTCCCAGAGGATTGGAAGTCAGGTATAATTATTCCCCTGTACAAAGGAAGGGGAAAAAGAAGTGTGTGGTAATCATAGGGGCATTTGCCTTCTTAGTGTAATAGGAAAAGTATATGGTAGGATACTTATTGACGGAATTAGGGAAATAACAGAGGAATTAGTTGGAGAAGAACAGGGAGGTTTTAGGAAGGGAAGAGGTTGTGTAGATCAGATATTCATTCTTAGATCTTTAGTGGAAAAGTTTCTAGAGATGGGAATGAAATTGTATGCAGCCTTCATGGATTTGGAGAAAGCATATGACAGGGTGGATAGACAAGGTTTGTGGAAAGTATTAAGAATATATGGAGTAGATGGGAAGTTGTTGAAGGCAGTGAAGTGTATGTATGAGGGTGCTAAGGCTGCAGTGTGTGTGGATGGCAAACTGAGTGAATTTTTCCATTTGAAGGTTGGATTGAAACAAGGATGTGTCATGTCTCCATGGTTGTTCAGTCTGTATATGGATGGGGTTATAAAAGAGATACAAGATCGGGCAGTGGATGTTGGAGTGGCCCTAGTGAGAGAGGGCAGTGTTTGGGAACTCCCTCTACTGTTGTTTGCAGATGATATACTGTGTTGTTGAGTGAAGACGAAGGGGAGCTGCAAGGCTTGGTAGATGAGTTTGGGAGAGTGTGTAAGAAGCAGAATCTAAAGGTGAATGTAGGGAAGAGTAAAGTGATGGTCTTTGAGAGAAGTGAAGTCAGTGAATGTACAGTGAGATTGGAGGGGGAGGATATGGAGAATGTGAGTGCATTTAAGTACTTGGGTAGTGTTATGAGTAAGGATGGAAGTCTGGAGAGTGAAGTGCCTGAAAGGGTGCAGCAGGGAAGGAAGGTTGCTGGTTCGTTGAAAGCAGTGATAAGAAACAGGGAGGTGAGCATGGAAGTGAAAAAGTTGCTATATGACAGTATTGTGATACCAACTCTAACATATGGAAGTGAAGCTTGGACTCTGTTGGAGGGACAGAAGACAAGAGTGAGAGCAGTGGAAATGAGTTTATTGAGCATTTGGAGTCACATGGAGAGATAGACTGACAAATGAGGAAGTGAAGGAGCGTTGTGGTGTGGATGTGGATGTGGTAGGAAGCGTTAGGAGAAACACGTTAAGGTGGTTTGGGCATGTGGAGAGGATGGAGAGTGAGAGACTGATGAGGAGAGTGTATATGAATGAGGTGGAGGGGGGGAGAGGGAGGGGGAATCCAAGGATGAGATGGAGGAATGGAGTTGAGAGGTATATGTGGGGGGGGGGTGAGTTGGGATCAGGGCAGTGAAATGGCAGAGGACAGAGCGACATGGAGGCGATTTGTTTGTGGCCACCCCATGGGGGATTGAGGCGTCTGGCAATAGATAGATAGAACAGCACCACAAGTGGTGATTCACAAATATAGTATTTAAAATCAAGGGCTGTATGCCCATAGATCTCATGGTGGAATGCATACTCTCAGTTTTTTGCAATACTTTCAGAAGTACGTGATGGAGGTGGAACATGTTTGGCCTTCCCCTGTGGTTGCTGACAGTATTCTGTAGTATGGAATGATGGCTGACCATGCTTAATAACCACAGAAGTTTCATAATTGACTGTCAAAAATTAGGGGTTCGCATTCCACATTGTGATTTAAGGTTTATGCATATAACCCTAAGTCCCTTAATATTTTAATATTGATATGTTTATCTGTAAGTACTGTACAAGAATGGCAAGTGTAAGTCTTGCCATTTTGTTGGTATTGTTGCTTAACCCTGGTCTGTCTGGCCAAGCAGACTTATCTAATACAGGCAAGGAACTGCTTCTGTGGTGTTCTTCTACAGGTACAGTACAGTATATATCCCGTGTAGGGCTCCAATGCCTCCTTGTGGTAGATAGTGCCTCACCAGGGTTGGACCTACAGATGCAGTAGACTACAGTACATACCTCGTGTAGGGATCTGGCACCTCATTGTAGTAGACAGCACCTCATCAGGGTTGGACCTACATGTACAGTATAGTGCATGCAGTGTAGGGATCCTGCATCCCCTTGCGGTATACAGCACTTCACTAGTGTTGGACCAAGGTCCTACCCATGGCAAGGTGTAGGTAAATATGAGAAGGTTTGTCTCCAGGATGGATGCTGCAGCTGCTTTGCTCCACCCAGGGTACACAGTGCCACAACATGTAGGCTTCTCATCAGTGCATTCACCATCTTGTACAGTGATCCCTTGATTATCGTGCATAATTGGTACCCCACGTAGTGTGTGATTGTCACCATATTCAAGTGTTAATATCTTATAGCACAGCATTCAAGATGGGGATGGCAATTTGATGAGCCTGTGTTATGAGGTAGGAATGAATTTCCTTGGTTACTAGTTATATCCACCCATGGATTTGACCACTCTTGACCATCAACTGAGCTGAGAGAGAGAGAGAGAGTAAAGGAGCAGCTGGTGGCACAGTGGTTAGTGTGCACCAGTTGGAGGGATGGCCGTGCACAGTTTTGATCATGCACCAGTTGGAGGGATGGCCGTGCACAGGTTTGATGCAAGAGGTGACTGGATGTTTTTCAATCCTGTAATGCCACCAAAGGAAGTAGGCTTGTCATCTGCCTTTAAATATACTGGTCTACCCTAGCCTAGCCTCAACACCCTACACCTTCAAAGGGGTAGAATGGGACTGGTTGTAAACTTGGTGGACTGCTGGCTAAATTCGCCCTCTTCTACCATCATCCTTTCAGGGGATAGGGAGGAAGTTTAGGGATTTAATAACCAGGCAGTGACATCAGTGCCATAAAGTGAAGGCATCCCTCTCCACCACCATGGCCAGTGATGCCCAAGTAGTTTTGTTTCGTTTCGTTTTTGAAGGCTCTGACATGCTTGCATGCGTCGACCTTGGTCACCTAATGGCGGCTTTCCATGCTGCTTGATCTTTGGCAGCCTCCCTGTTCAGTCCCTTAACCTTGAGATTACACGTAATGACCTCGTCCCATGTCTTTCTTGGTCTACCCCTCCCAACCCCTCCCCCAGTATTAACACTTCTCACCTTCTGCACCCAGTTATCATCCCCCATCCTCTCCACATGTCCAAACCACCTTATCCTACCTCTCCTTATCACAGCACCAGTACACTCCAGTCCCATCCTACCTCTCAACTCTTCCATTGTAAACCCAGCTCCCCCAGGCCTTGCACGTAGGGACCCACTGCACATCCACCTAATCATTGTCATTTCTGTATGTTTAAGCCTGCGAATATCCTCTTCCTTTACTGCCCAGGTCTCACTACCATACAGCATCACACTCCTAACACATGCCGCATACAAAGACCCTTTAGCACATAAGGAGAGTCCTCTCAATGTCAGGAGAGGCAACAGCTTCCAGAACTTCTTCCAACCACTTTTCACCCTAGCAACCGAGGTAGCTCCAGCCCCACCTCCGGCACATAACATGTCTCCCAAGTAACAAAATTCTTCCACACACTCAAGAGACTCACCAGCAAGTTCAATCCTTTCACGCCTAACAATCTCCACCTGCTCTCCCCGACACGCCGCACACATAAAATCAGCATTATCTCGCAGTCTATCTCTAATACCACTACATCTCTTGTGCACCCATTTATCACAAACACTGCACAAGATGGAATTACTTCCCACACCTTTGTGGCAAACTGCACATGGCCACTCTCCCTCTCCTCTGATTGTACCGCCACCAACCCTAGATATCATCACTTTTGTTTTATCTGCATTTACCCTTAAGCCCTTGTGCCCCATACCTTCTCTTCACTTCTTAAATCCTTCCTCCGCCTCCTTTTCATTTTCTGCAATCAACACCAAGTCATCAGCATACAACATCTTCCACGGAAGTCTATCGCTGAAGTCACTTGAGATGGCTTCAAGTACCATGATAAACAATAAGGGACTCAAAACTGACCCCTGATGCACACCAACATTCATGGAAAACTCATCACTCAAAACTCCATTCACTCTTACCTGGGTGCGAGCACCCACATACATGGCCATAACCACCCTAACCAGCCACTCTTCCAACCCTAGCTTTCTCTCATTGCCCACTTCACCACCTCTCTAGGGACTCTGTCAAAGGCCTTTTCCAAATCAACAAAAACAAAATACAATTCCCTTTTTTTCCCAATATATTTTTCCTGAAGCTGTCGAACAATGAATATGGCATCAGTGGTCCCCCTGCCTGGCATAGATTGAATCTTCTTGGTTACTAGTCAGACTGGCCAGGTAGTGTCTATTTTCATCTGATGAAACTGGCCTATCTGAAGTTTTGATACGTGAAATTCTGAGTCTCCATTGTTACTGGTTAAACTGGCCAGGTAGTGTCTATTTTCATTTAATGGAACTGGTATATTTACAGTTTTAATATGTGAAATTCTGAGCCTCCTTGGTTACTAGTCAGACAGGCCAGGTAATGTCTTTAATTTCACCTGATGGAACTGGCCTAATCAGTTTTAATGCGTGAAATTCTTTGTTATGAGGTGAGAATCTCCTTGGTCGCTAGTCAAACTGGCCATCAGCAGAACTGAAAGTGGTTAGTGTGCTTTGCCAAGTGAAAACAACCTGATTACAGGAGCTGACAGAGGAAAGGTGATGGGAGGAAGGAAGGATGTGAAGACGAGGAGGAAGGAAAATGTGAAAGAAGAGAGGAAGGATGTGGAGATCAAAGAAAGGAAGGATGTGAATGGAAGAAGTATAGAAATGAAGGAAGGAAAGAAGAACTAAGGGAAGGATGTGAAGAGAAAGAGGAGGAAGGAAGGAAAACAAAGAAATATGGAAAGCATGTTAAGACGAAGAGCAGGAAAAAAGGAGTGAGGGAAAGTAAAGAAAGGGTATAAGATGAAGGAAGAAAGGAATGGAGGAAGGTGAACTGAAACAATGAGAGTGATGGAAGAAAGGAGATTGAGGGAAGGATGGCGAGAACAAATAGGAAGGAAAGAGGAAAGTAAAAGGGAAGGAAAGCAAGAAAGGAAGGGTAAACGAAGGAATGAGAGGGAGTTGAAGAAAGACGGATGCGGAGAATGAAGTAAGGAAGGAAGAAAATGAGGTACGGGTGTGAGAAGGAAGAGAAGTGAAGGAAGGGGGAGGGATGGAAGGAGATATATGAGAAGGAAAAGAGGGAACTAGAGAAGGAAATGTGAGGGAAGGAAGGCGAGAATAAAAAAGGAAGGAGCAGGAACTAAAAGGAAAGGAGCCAGAGGAAAGAAGGAAGAGGAAAGAAAGATAAAATGAAAGATGGAAGGGAGGAAAGAAAGAAGGAAGGGAGGAGAAAAAAAATGGAAAAATGAAGGAATGAGAGCAAGGAAGAAGTAAGTCAGGGGAAAAGGAAATAAAGAGGAGAGGCAGAAAGTAAGTAAAGAAGGAATGGAAAGAAAGAAGAGGAAGGAAAGATTTAAGGAGGGACGGAAGGAAAAGGGGCAGAGGATGGGGGAACCTTTTCCAGTTGTATCGTTAACCCAGTTAGTATAAAAGTAACAAATTACAAAATATAATTTGAAATCTGTGAATCCATAAGGGTATTTAAATTAACGCTATATACAAAATTACACCGAAATTTTCTGTATACTTACGGTTTATCTAACGGTGAAGGCTGCTTAACTCCGTATTACGAAAGTAGAATAAAATAATCTTTAATGAAGGCAGATCAAAATAAACTTAAAGATTCTACTAGTGAATTCATTTTAATGATTATAAATAATAAATTTCAGTATATCATCTCTTATTTTAACCCTTTCGAAAATAATTTTGAGTATATACAAACGCCAAGCAACCTGTAATGGCGTCCTAGCAACAAATGTTCTGCTGAATTAGTGTTATATTTTCTGGACACGGGCGGCTTAAAACTTGAAAGTGAGTATTATTTTATTTATATGTTTGTAAGATTAAGTAGAAATAGTAAGAATATGTAGAAATAGGTGATGGGTGGAGTAATGACTGATGGTGTATAGGAAGGCTGGACCAGGGAATCAAAAATTGTTGTTTGCTATGAAAGCTGTGGTGCTGGTGAGGGACGCCTTCACGTGGTGGCACCTATGTGACCTGCTGGTGCAGCTGCTTGGTTCTTTCATCTCCTTACCTGATCCTTGGTTTCCCCCTTTTGCTGTCCCCCTCCATCCCACATACTCTTCTTGACAGTCTCATTTTCCATCCTTTCCACGCTGTGGTATTTGCGTGAGATTATTTGTAGAAAACGTACTAGAATATGCCATGAGTGAGAATCTGGGAGGCTGCAATGCTTGTAATTTTTGGTATTTCATATCCACAAACTGCAGGCAAACCATGATTTATAAATGGGGTGTGTTGTTGTAATGCCAGTTAGGTGCCAATTTATTGTTAACGGGTAAAATTATAGTTTCAGTCAATTACGAGATTTTGATCCTTTTTTTTTTTTTTTTTGAACTTTTTCAGTGGCTTTTTCATCATTTTTTTTTTTTTTTATTTTTGCTCCTGAAGGTAACCAACCATACTTAATCTTACCTTCAAGAGCAAAATAAAAATAATTAGCAACGAAAATGCCCAAGAAAATTGTCTTAATTGTCTAAAACAGTGATAAAGCGGATCAAAATCTCGTAATTGTGTTTTTGGCAGAAGCTTTAGTAACACCCAAAATAATTAAAACTAAATCGAGTATATGGAGCCCATAGCCTAATGTGGTGTTATGGCTTTATAAACATTTTCCCCAACCTAACCTTTTGTCTTTGTCTTAATGATGAAAATAAACAGATATAAATGAATTTAAAGCCATTTTAGGCATTAACCCACCCAAATGCCACTTAACCCAACCTAGATCCATGTCATTTCAACCTAACCAAGAGCAATTGGCAGTCTTATGTTCGTCAGCAGAGACCATCAGGATTCGTTAATTTTTGTTTTTGAAGGCTCCAACATGCTTGCATGCATCTGCCATAGTCACCTAATGGCGGTTCATGCTGCTCGATCTCTGGCAGTTTCCCTATTTAGTCCCTTAACCCTGAGGTCACACTCAGTGACCTCGTCCCAGGTTTTTTTTCGGTCTACTTCTCTCCGCCCTACCCCCACTATTAACACTTCTTACTTTCTGTACCCAGTTATCATCCTCCACCCTCTGCATGCCCAAACCATCTCAATCTACCTCTCCTCATCACAACAATATACCAGTCCCATCCTACCTCTCAACTCTTCCATCGTAAACCTAGCCCTCCCAGGCCTTGCACTCAAGGACGCACTGCACATCCACCTAATCATCTCTATTTCTGCACATTTGAGCCAGCGAATATTCTCTTCCTTTACTGCCCAGGTCTCACTACCATACAGCATTACATTCCTAACACATGCCACATACAAAGATCCCTTAGCATGGAGGGAGAGCCCTCTCAGTGTCAGGAGAGGCAACAGCTCCCTGAACTCTTCCAACCACTGCTCACATTAGCCACAGACCTAGCTCCAGCCCCACCTCCAGCACATAACATGTCTCCCAGATAACAGAACTCTTCCACACACTGAAGAGACTCACGAGCAAGTTCAATTCTTTCACACCCGGCAATATCCACCTGCTCTCCCTAACACACCGCACACATGAAATCAGCATTATCTCACAGTCCACCTCTAGTACCACTACATCTCTTATGCACCCACTATCACAAACACTGCACAAGATGGAATTACTTCCCACGCCTTTGTGACAGGTCGCACATGGCCACTCTCCCTCTTCTTTGACAGTTCCACTCCTAGCCCTAGAAACCATCACTTTTGTTTTAATTGCATTTACTCTTAAGCCCTTGTGCCCCACACCATCTCTCCATTTCCTAGATCTTTTCTCCACCTCCCTTTCATTCTCTGCAACCAACACCAAATCATCAGCATACAACATCTCCCATGGAAGTCCATTTCTGAAGTCACGTGAAAGGGCTTCAAGAACTATGATTGTGGCTTATAATTTGCAAATATGAGACACCAACTTCCGGTCCTCAAATTCACCAATCTGTCTCTACCTGTCTATCGCTAGACACCTTAATGCTGTAAAGGGTGGCCACAAACAAATCTTTATGTTGCCCTGTCCTCTGCCATTTTGCTGCCCTACCCCCAGCTCACTCTCCTCTCTCATATAATTCACTGAATCAGGAGCATAATCCACCAGCAAAAACAAAAGCACACCACCTATGACCATAATGTACCACCGAGAAACAAAAGCACATCACCTTTAATGGATGAAACTTAAGCAGACTGCCAGCACATGCACACATTAAAGGCCCACAAGATCTCACTTTCCTTTAATTTATGAAAGAAACATCACAGAAGAAAGTTGACTTAGAACTGTGAAACAAATTGATTCCTTATATTGCTTCCTAGGAATTTATTGTTATGGTTTTGTAAACTACTGTATTTATCTATTGCCAAATGTCTTCATCCTGTAAGGAGTGGCCACAAACAAACTGCTTCCATGTCACCCTGTTCCCCACCATTTCACTGCCCTCCCCCAGGTCACACACCCCTCTCTCATATACTGCTCCACTGCATCCCTGCATCTCATCCTTGTTCTCCTCCTCCCTCTCCTCCACCCCCCCACCTCACTCACATTATCTTTTGTGTGTGTGTGTGTGTTCTTGATGCTTTATGTGGATTTGAGGAGTATTGTTTTGTCTTATACTATTATGTACCAGTATGCCTATATACATTTACTGGTATACATTTTATCCATCTTCTGCTTTTACTCTTGTATGGCTGCAGTGACCTATGTTGTTATGCTGCCACAATCTTTTTAGTGTAATCAGTTAGTCCAGTCTGAGTCATCACCAGCATCATGCACAGCACTCATGAGCAGTAATGTTTGCTAAATTTGTACGGTATTTTTTTTTTCCTTTGTTTCCTCCCTCTGGATCCTACTTACCCCATCTTTAGGTGGAAAAATAGGTCTGGGTGATGATAACGATGGCAATGATGATGATGAATAATGGCATTTCGAACCCAAATATTAAATACTGCTTTTTTGCTTTCCAGGATAGTGTGGAATCATATGGCATACAGACAAGATACACATACCTGCTGCAACAATAGTGGATCAGCGTGTATAGGCAAGAATGACAGCAGGTACCAGCAACAGTCCGTACAAGTTTACCTCCACCTGACACACACAGTTTAAACGTAAGAATCACGTGAATTACTGTACTGTTTCTTTTAACTTAACTTGGCCAGCAATTTCATCCTTTTGGTGCTCATTGCACATAGATCAGTGGCAGGAGAAGACAGTGTTAAGGCTCCACATTCATTCCATGGCATGGCTTTGGGACTAACCTCATACTTCAGTGCTGATTTATTGTTACAACTCAGAATACAAGAAGGAAGGATGATAGTTTTAAGCCAAGTTAGAGTAAAAAGAGTATAGGAGCAAGACTAAAACAGAGTATATGTTGTAATGTTCATGACATTTGTAGGCACTTTTTTCTGTAGTTTACTGTGGATTTAAAATGATGTTGTTGTGGTGGTGGTGGTGATGGTGGTTCCTGGTGTATATAAAGGTGATCTCTGTGGACTGCTGGCTTACGTTGCCCTTCTGCAGTCCACCATCTTCCTTTTAGGGTATAGGGAGGAGGTTGAGGGACATTCATGACACAGAGGTAACAGATAACAAGGCCATAACTGTACATTGCCAGCCATAAAGATAACAGATAACAAGGCCATAACTGTGTACATTGCCAGCCATAAAGATAACAGATGACAAGGCCATAACTGTGTACATTGCCAGTCATAAAGATAACAGATAACAAGGCCATAACTGTGTACATTGCTAGCCATAAATATAATAGATAACTAGTCCATAACACTGTACATTGCCAGCAGCCTCTGATTCCAGTATATGTAAAGGCTTATGGGTCATAGTATTTACCAGCATCTTATTTATGTCTAATGGTTCATCTTTGGTTTTGCAGATGGATAAGCAGTTCAGAGAGTGTCAAGACCAGCAGTGCAACAACAAACTTCATATGCGCTGCTTCACTCCTGCATCAAGGCATCGTCTTGACAAGCTTCCTCTCATCACATCTGCTCACCGTGGACAGCTGTCAAGATTCCATACATCCTGCAAGATATTCCGTGACAGATAATTTCACTTTGATTGCAGCACTCTGTTGTCCTCATTATAATTCACATTTTATAATTTATCTCTGCTGTTTAGGTCACAGAAACTTAAGAGGAAAATTGCCATAAAGAAAATCCCATTGGTACCTATAAACCTGCTTGGCCAGTTAACCAGAATCTTGTGAAATTCTGAAGTGCATCCATGTCCACTTTTTATATATGTTCTTTTTGCTCTTAACTCCACATTAACTTATATGAACATTGTCCTTTTTAAATTACATTGATACATTTAAGGCTGAGTTTTTCCCAAAATTTACCATACCACATGAATGAATTAAGTTTATTTTATATTTTGGAACGTCCCTGACATTTTAATATGCATTTTTTGTCATTAAGTCCACATTAACTTGTAGAAATATTGGCTTATCAACTTACAGTGGTACCCGTGAGTCTGATTTGATAGTTTCCCACAAGTTTAGAATGAAATGTATGGAAAAAGTTGCTACGGTATATTTTAAAACACATTCATTCATTTATCAAGGCTCCATCATCCTTGCATACATCAGCCTCAGTCACTCTTCACGCTGCTTGATCTCTAGCTGCCCCTTTGTTCAGTCCAGCTAATGACAGTTCACTCTGCTTAGTCTCAGGCAGCCTCTCTATTCAATCCCTTATCCCTGAGGCCACACTATATGGCCTCATTCCTGGTCTTTGGGTGTGACCTGTATTATTAACAGTACCAGTTGTGTGTAAAAGTTTGCATTAATTTGACTGGTTTTTCCTGTTTCAGAGTACCAGTCATATGAAAATCAATTATTATATTTTTGAACATAGCTTATAATGAGGACAGAGTGTTTGGGAAATGTAACTCTTATATCTGTATTTTATTTTTTTTTAACCCCTTAACAGCTGCCCTCATTGATCTGTGGTTATATCCAATAGCATTTTCTGTGATTAAATCCAATAGCATTATCTATGGTTAAATCCTCCAGTAACATTTTCTATGGTTAAATCCAATAGCATTTTCTGTGGTTAAATCCCATAGCATTTTCTGTGGTTAAATCCCATAGCATTTTCTGTGGTTAAATCCCATAGCATTTATTCGTATGTAACAGCACTGGTCTGGTTGCATTGTTGAGGGGTTAAATGGTGTAATATGTGCTCACTCTCAGCTCCTGTGTTGGCTGCTATTAAGGTGGCATACAGGTAAGCCTTCAATTTTACCTTTACGTTTAGCCATTAAGTTATAGCCCAGTGAGTCTGGTTGTGTCTCTTGCATTTCATTCCTTCCATCTGTGCAATGCTTTTATTCACATTAACATTGGCTCTTTTTTTATCTGTTGTTGACTTGTGTTCACTTGACAGAGATCCAGAGCCCTTTTTTAGCTCAGTGAAGGCCAGCTGTAGTCAGATTGGAGGGTAAGTTTGGCCAGCAAGGTGTAGTTAGATTGGAGGGTAAATTTGGCCAGCAAGGTGTAGTTAGATTGGAGGGTAAATTTGGCTAGTAACCAAGGAGACTTATTTTTACCTCATAGGCTCAGATTCCATGCAGCCACAACACACAGTTCAAGGTATTAGAGTGGCCCAGTTCTGTCAGATGAAAATCAGTTATATAGGAATTCAGTACCACAGGCCTTAGATAAAGCCTTGATACACCCCTTCAGTACCACAGGCCTTAGATAAACCCTTGATACACCTATTCGGTACCACAGGCCTTCGATAAAGCCTTGATACACCCATTCAGTACCACAGGTCTTAGATGAAGCCTTGATACACCCCTTCAGTACCACAGGCCTTAGATAAAGCCTTGATACACCCCTTCACTCCCGGAGGCCTTTCCTTATGTAAATAAAATCATCTCGTAATGGCAGGAATATGTGACAAAGGCGCTATCCAGACTCAAAGGCTTAAGGGTGGCTTCCACAGTCTGTTGGTTTGTATCCCTAAAAAAAATATAACAAATCCCCCAAAATGATAAGCTTCATTGGTGACCTAAAAAACTCACTTGGGATTTCATGGTAACCAGTCTTATAATTTTAATCGTAATGGTTTGTGTGCTCACCAGTGTACTAAGATTTATTTGAGAGATGTGGAGCTCACTGAGAACGCCATGGTAACCTTTTAAATAATTCTCTTTCTAATAGATCTTGTGGTCACCAAAATGCTAAGCTTCATTGGAGAATATGTAGTTTACAACTTATAATGCTCATGTTCATGGTTATGCTTATCCATATACTAAGCGTCATTGGATAGGTATGGATGTCACTGCTAATTCCAGGTAACTGTTGTGATGGTGTTTATGGTTATGGTTTGTGCATCAACATCACCACCAAAGATAACTTGGAGCATAGACACAGCAGTGAAGGTTGCATTGGTTACCATCTTAACAAACAACACTGTGGAAGCAACTTAAAGATTTGTATTGTTACTTGCATTGCTAAGTAAAGTTATAAGTTCAATAGAATAATTATCAGAATTCAGGAAGTGCTGTATGCAGAATAGGGTTACTTACAACACAGGTGCTCAGCCAGTCACATTAGACCCATTGGCAGAATAGGATATTGCCTCAGAGTTAATAATATTGCATTAGTTAGTGCTCCTGAGACACTGTTGGATATATTTATACAGTAGTACCCTTATTGATATTCTGGTCCCAGGCTCAACTGAACATTAACCCAGTGAACTTAAGGCTGAAGTATTGTCATTCACCAGGAGTCCACCATCTCACCTTAAGGGGATAGAGAGGGAATAGAGGGACATTCATATAATTGAGCATCAGCCCTGTCCGATTTTATCTTTGCCTCCATGAGCTGACATCCCTCTCCAGCACCCATGAAATAGTTTTATAAATACTTATAGGTAACGTTGATAAAAGCAGAGTCCATACCACCAAGTCTGTTTGAATATAAATTTCCCACCAAGACAGTTTCAGTAAGAAGTTTGACCATTTTGCTTAATGGATTGAGCACCTGTATTTGGGAAGCCATGTTAGGTATCATTTGCTTCTTATTTCTGTTCAATATAATACCTGTACATATTTGCGATAATTTAGTTCTCACACCTTATATCAATAGAAAGGGTTATAGGTAGATAGATTAATCAATAGAAAGGGATAGCCATTTACCCCTTGCCTGAGGGTATCATTTTTATTTAGTTTTTCCCACCATCCATCCCGTCAGGAGTGTAGGAGACCGAGGCAAGGCTATTCAGTAAGGATATCAGTGTTATTGCTACCATCCTTCCATCATCCAGTCCTTCATTGCCCAATCAGGAGTGTAGGGACCCAAGGCTAGTCTGTCTGTCCATCATCTATCTCTTTATTGCCCCATCAGAAGAATAGCGGTCCAAGGATAGGCTATGCAGTGAGGATGTATTTTTTATCATTCTTTCTGCCCACAATCCATCATCTGAGTGTAAGGGACTCAAGGCTAGGCTGTAGGGGGTGGCTGTACCATGGAAAGTACATGCTGTGGAGATGAGTGTTGTAGGTAGGCCAGTGAAGGTTCAGAGGTGAGGAAGGAATATGGTTTGAGTGGGCAGAAAACAGTGAGTAGGATGGTTTATCAGAGTTGTAGTTCTGTCACCCATACTTGACCCAGATTTTCATCCTTTTTTGGCTTATTTTGCATAGCTTAGTGGCAGAATCAGGTAGTTATATGGCTCCTACCGTCTTCCATAGCTCGTTTTGGTGACTGGCATCATATTGTAGTGCTAATCTCTTGTTACATCTCAGCATTTAAGATGGAGTGATGGCAGTTTTAGGCCAAGTTAGAGTAAAAGGGATATAGCAGGCCAAATGACTCAGAATTCCCTATGATTGTGGGTGTTGTACAATAGATTGTTTGGTAGATATTGTTATGATATTCACCCCAATAGAGCAGAAACAGGATGAGTGAAATGGAATGTGTTGGTGGCTGGAGGTGGACTGGCCATGCTAGAAGTATATGTATGCTGTAGGGATGGATGGTTTAGGTGGCTGGGCAGGTAAGGTGAAGTTAGAGGTATGAAGAACTGCCATTCCCAAGTTGCCCTTTTCATAGTGTAAGGGGCTTAAGGCTACTGTAGTCCTGAACATATAACGGTAGGAGGCTGACATACACCCCTGATAGCAGTTTTATGATAGAAAAATCCCCTCATCTGTGGGATTTGAACCATAGCATGCAAGCCAGACATTCCGATCCAAGACCTCTAGTAGACCACCAGGCGTCTTCCACTTGTCATTCTCCCAACATCTTCACTCTCATATACTCACTTTTCTATCTCCTTCTCATTATCAGGTTTCCTGTGAGTCTTTCCACCAGTCAAATCATAAGACTGTAGGTGATGTATTGAGTGGCATTGTCAATTTGCAACACTTCTTCCTTAGCAATTTATTAAGCACAATACACCTTCATATCCTCTTGTATGTTATTGGTGCAGAGTATGTTGATTTTAAAGTGATATAAATAGCATGCAAGTTGATGTTAAGGTATTAATTGCCATGGAAGTTGTGTTGTAAAGCCTCTTATGCCACCAAATACTCTTTTGTAACATTCCATTTCTTGTAGATGTGAGTGTGGGTTAGGAGTATTGCAAGAGTAAGGCCAAATATTAATTATCTTATTTAGCTATTACCTCCCCCATCCCAGTGACTTAGGTTTATTCAGGGTACCACTAGATGATTGTATTCAGTGAGAAAACAGATATTAAGTTCATAAAAGCTGTCTCCGTTTCTTGCAATTTGAGAAGTATCTCCTAAGCAGAATGAAGTCTGGACAGCAAGAATTTAATAGAAAATGACATACTCAGGCTGCAGGGGTAACTAGTCAGGACTTTGTTTTTGCTAGTCTTGGAATCACATTTTTTTCCAGCATTTGTACTGACAGTTTTTCTCTTCTTTTCAGATGACTGCAGACTTCATCCTCCCCCTCATTCCTTCCCACCTTCTCCTTACCTCCCTTCCTCCCACCTCTCCTCACCTCCCTTCCTCCCACCTCTCCTCCCTCTCTCCAGATGTGGGCCCAGGAGTCACCAACCTTTCCTCTATCCTCTCTCTCTCTCTCCTGTGTGTGTGTGTGTCTGTGTGGCTTGTATTCTTATTGGTTTAGGGACTCACTGTCACCTCTTTCCTAATGATTTATTTAGCACATTACACCTATAACATNTCCTCCTCCCAGCTTACCGCCTTTCCCTTCCCCCACCTGGCTAGCTCCAGTGGGTTCCCCCCCCCACCCAGAACCTCCATCAGGAGTGATCTGACTCAGTCACTCACCCCAGCCAAGATGGTGGTGGTGGTGGTGGGAGT
>JAGKTI010007060.1:12335-38312 GCA_018397915.1 Birgus latro
CATCATCATCATCATCATCATCATCATCATCATCATCATCATCATCATCATCATCATCATCATCATTGTCATCATCATCATCATCATCATCATCATCATCATCATCATCATCATCATCACATTTTAGTAACATTAATTTCCTGTGATATACTATTCTGTTACCCTGTGTACGTGCTATCAGCGCTGTAAGGTTAATAATTAAAAATGTTTGCCTTTTTTCTCCTTCCAACAGATTCGTGAGAGTGACTTCCTGACATTTGATGCAATGCGCCATGCGGCCCAGTGTGTGGGTCGTGTGATGCGAGGGAAGACAGACTACGGAATAATGTTGTTTGCGGATAAACGCTTTGCCAGAGCAGATAAGCGATGTAAACTGCCAAGGTGGATTCAGGAATATTTAGTAGATCACAAGTGTAATCTGTCAACAGAGGAAGCTGTGCAGGTAAGTCTCTCATTAGTTGAATTAAAATGAGATTAATTTTTCTAGAATATTTAAGGGTACCAGTTGTGACCAGTAGAGTAGGATTGTTGTTTAACTTTAATGCTGCATCTTGCAAGGTATATTATGGCTCTGGATGTCGTATTTACGTCACCCAGAGTTCTACTTGGGAATAAGGGTTAGGATATTGCCGCCTCTGCTGCTGCTGATGATGATGAGGAGGATAATGGTTCCTTTTTTACCAGTGGTCTGTGAGATGTTAGGATGGTTGGTATACTAGTAGTAGAACACAATATGTGGAGTGCCAGCCTCATCTTATATGCAACAGTACAAATCTTCTTGAGGTGATTGGTGGTTTTTCAATTCACTGAATGCTACCAGGGGCATAGCTTGGCCTCCTACCTCGAAAAGTTCTGCCCTGCGGTAACTTAGTCTTCAGCCCTGTTGCTGTGAGGTGTGTAATATAGGAATGGTGTTATAAGATGTATAATTTTTTACCTTTGTTGCTGTGAGATGTATAACAGTTTTTACCACTGTTGCTGTGAGATGTATAACTGTTTTTACCACTGTTGCTGTGAGATGTATAATAATTTTTAGCATTGCTGTTGAGAGATGTAGGATAATTTTTACCTCTGGTTCATGTAAGATGTATACTTGTAATAATTTATACTTATGTTGCAGTGAGATGTATTATCTTTACCTTTGTTTTTGTGGAATTTATAGTAACTTTAACCACAAATCCACATCAACAGCAAGAAACTAAGGAATTTTTATTAAGTTGAGATTTTTTCCCAGATCACCCGTCCTTGGCTGAGACAGATGGCCCAGCCGTTCACCCGGGATGACCAGCTTGGAGTCTCACTGTTAACGCTGGAGCAACTGAACTCGGCGGAAAATATTGAAAAGATTCAGAAGAGAGCGCAGCAGACGCAATGAATCGTGTGTTAATGTGCTCAGTTCGGGAGTAAAAGTCGCTGAAATTATGTACAATACTGATCCTGAGATTGTGTGTGTTTTGTGTATATAGTGAGGCAGACTACTGTAATAATAATTGTGAAGTTGAGTGTGAATGACATTGTTGTAGATGAAAATGAGATTATTATTTTACATACAAATGAGAAAGGGTTATTTTTTATACAGTATTCAGAAAAAAGTGCAGTACCTAGTATGTGTTGATTATGTATTAATACAAGTCTATTAAGTACTGTATGATAACAGATGCCTAGTAAAAGAAAACTGTCTAAAATAAGTTGAAAAAAGACAGTATGACTGATCCATCTTGTACTTGTAGATATTTGCTGGTGATTGAAGTGATGGTTAAGAATGTTTGTTGAACCAGGGATAATCTGTTAGTATTTACTATTATCATCATCATCATCATCATCATTATCCAGACCTCCTTTCCCACCTTAGGGCAGGGTGAGGAGTAACAGTGTCCAGACAGCCCAAGTTTGCCCAGTCCAATGGGCCATGCTTCTATTCGCTCATCATTCAAGCCCCCGGAATCCTGGCTCTGTCTGATATGCCAAAAACATTCACTGCATCTTATTTACATTTGGAGTCTTCAAAAGAGTTAGTTATAGCATTCATTAGCTCTTTCAGAATCTGGTGTAAATATTGTATTGTAGTACAGTAAGAATGAAGTGAAAAATATATCATCAGATTGAGAGGCAAACTCCTCCAGATCTGTGACATTCTGTAGTAGTTTAATGTTGATACTTAGAGATGATGATTTTTTTTTTTTTTTTTAGCTTAATGGAGGAGAGGATGTGAATGCTGTATCTAATCCCTCTAGTTTGAGAAGGCTAACCAAAGCTGAATAAAATTGTTTAAGAGTAGCAATAATAAGATACAGTAAACCTTTGATATAACAAACCCCAGTATTCTGAATTTCGGATATAGCAGATGGCCAAATCACGACCGAACTTCCCTCGGATTTTACCAACAAAGGTCACTAAATGCGGGGGAAGTTCACGAATCAGGCCACGGTAAGTGTACTGTAATAGTACTACATTATACTGTTGTAATAACAGAAATGAAACTGAATAAATTAATACAGATATTGTATTTATATGTACAACTTCATAAAGTATTATACTGTATTTACATGTACAATTTCATAAACCATTGAATTCTCCATGTAAAACTTCGTAGAGTAAGTTTAGGTTGTGGTTTCTCATGTAGGACCAAACGACTCCACGGATATAGCGACCTAGGTTCAGTAATCCCTTGGATAATAACGACCCTCGGATATAGCGAATTATCAAATATAGCGACCCACCTCTTCTCCCAGTTACTATAGTTTGTTATATCGAGGGTTCACTGTAATAAAAGACATCAGTGTGAAGATGGAGTTAAGACCATTAAAAGAATATATGTCATGTAAATAAAACTTGCTTAGCTTGTTGCTGGAATAATGAATGCCCAGTCAGCTTCAAAGGTCCTGTTGTCTCTGGATTTTCTCTCCACCTGGGATGAGGTCATAGAGTGTAACCTCAGGGATAAGGAACTGCATAGGGAGGCTACCAGAGATCAAGCAGCATGGGGAGTCGCCATTAGGTGACCCAAGGTTGACACAAGCAAGCATGTTGGAGCCTTCATAAATGATACAATACGAAATGATGTGAGTGTGGGCTTGTGGGTTAAGGTGTCCCAGCTGCATGTGGCACAGGATGGATGGGGTTTATTATTCACATAATACCATTCAGGGAAGAGTGATTGGTCATTTGCCTTAAATGTCAGGACTGTGTAGCCAAGCCTCTGATGGTGCAGTATAAAATGAAGCAATAAAAAAATCTTAACCAGACAAGCGCCTGTCTTGGATGGTTTCACATAACTGTAATCAATTCACCAAACCTCGTGAGGATAGTTAATGCCTTGCTTGTGTCTGGGGACAGTTTTGTATATAACTGTGTGCAGGTTGTGGGTACATTCTGTGTGCAGCAAGCTTGACTCTTCTTAAGAATTGGAGTATAATTTTCACAGACATCCAGCTTTGAGTCTGAAGTTCCGATACGTGACTGTTTCAGTCTTGATGGAAATCTGTGAAATGAAATATTCTGAAAAAATTGTGAATTTTGCTTCTGCCCTAGTACAGTATATCATAAACTACATAATGACCATGTTGATGATACCGTAGTCAGATTTTTTTTTTTTTTTAAACTGCAGTCAGCCTTTTTTTCTTTCTGTTACTGTAGTCAGATTATCTTTTTTTGAGATGAAGTATTTTTACCTTAAAAGCAGTTGGTTGACAAGTACATGTATTATGGTATCTGTTTCAAATAATACTGTATTTTACTGCTGTAAAAGGAAAAGTATATGGTAGAATACTTATTGACAGAGCTAGGGAAATAACAGAGGGATTAGTTGGAGAACAACAGGGAGGTTTTAGGAAGGGAAAGGTTTGTGTAGATCAGATATTCATCCTAAGGTCTGAAGTGGAAAAGTTCCTAGAGAACGGAAAGAAGTTGTATGCAGCATTCATGGATTCGGAGAAAAATATGAAAGAGTTGAAACACAAGGAGTGTAGAATATCAAGAATATGTGGAGTAAATGGGAAGCTGTTGAATGCCATGACGAGTATGTATGAGGATGGTAGGGCTGCAGTGTGTGAAGATGGTGAACTGAGTGAATTTTACTACTGTATCTTAAGGTTGGATTCAAACTGGGATGTGTCATGTCTCCATGGTTGTTCAGTCTGTATATGGATGAGGTTCTAAAAGAGATACAAGGTAGTGCAGTGGATGTTGGAGAGGATCTAATGAGAGAGGGCAGCATTTGGGAACTTCTATCTATCTATTGCCAGACGCCTCAATCCCGAACGGGGTGGCCACAAACAAATCGCCTCCATGTCACTGTCCCCTGCCATTTCACTACCACGCTCCCAACTCACACCCCCCTCTCTCATATACCTCTCCACTCCATCCCTCCATCTCATCCTCGGCCTCCCCCTCCCTCTCGCCCCCTCCACCTCACTCACATACACTCTCCTCGTCAATCTTTCACTCTCCATCCTCTCCACATGCCCAAACTTTGGGAACTTCTTGTTCTGTTATTTGCAGATGATATGGTATTGTTAAATGAAGATAAAGGGGAATTGCAAGGCTTGGTGAATGAGTTTGGGAGAGTGTGTAAGAAATGGAATCTAAAGGTAAATGTAGGGAAGAGTAATGTTATGGTCTTTGAGAGAAATAAAGTCATTGAATGTACAGCGAGATTGGATGAGGAGGAAATGGAAAATGTGAGTACATGTAAGTACTTGGATAGCATGATGAGTAAGGATGGAAGTTTAGAGGGTGAAGTGCTTGAAATGGTACAAGGAGAAAAGGTTGCCAGTTCTTTGAAAGCAATGATAAGAAACAGGGAAATGAACATAGAAGTAAAAAAAGTTACTGCACAATAGTACTGTGATACCAACTCTAAAGTATGGAAGCAAAGCTTGGACCTTTTTGGAAGAACACAAATAAAGAATGAGAGCAGTGGAAATGAGTTGTTGGAGAGAAGCATGTGGAGTTACATAGAGAGAGACTAACAAATGAAGAAGTGAAGGATCATTGTAGTGTCGATGTGGATGTGATAGAAAGTATTAGGAGAAGTACACTGAAGTGGTTTGGCCATGTGAAGAGAATGGAGTGAGAGACTAATAAGGAGAGTGTATGTGAGTGAAGTGGAGGGGGGGGAGGGAGGGGGGAGACTATGGATGGAGTGGAGAGGTATATGAGAGAGGGGTGTGTGACCTGGGGGGAGGGCAGCAAAATGGCAGGGGACAGGGATGACTTGGAGCTTATCAGTTTGTGGCCACACCTTACGGGATTAAGGAGTCTGGCAACAGAGAAATAGGTAGTTTATTTTCACCTAATGGAAATTGAACAGTCCCAGAACCTGAGTAGACCTATTTACACATGGTTGCATGAGATTTGACAAGCCTTAATTGTGAGGCAGGCTTGAGTCTTCTTGATTACTAGTCAATCCGCTCCCCCCCCCAGTCTAACCACAAATGGCAATGAACTGAGCTGAAAGGGGTTGGAAATCTTTCCAGGTTAGAACGTATGTGCTACAGCGTTTTAAAATATACGAGAACATATGCTTCAGAAGTTTAAAAATTCCCGAGATGAAAAGTGAATGTGCTCCATCGATTTAAAATTCCCGAGAAAAAATGTGCTCCAGCGGTTTAAATGTGCTACAGCAGTTTAAAATTCATGAGAATGAATGTGCTACAGCAGTTTAAAATTCCGAGAACAAATGTGTTACCGCGATTTGAAAAGCGCTACGGCGGTTTGAAATGTGCGCAAGTGGTTTGAAATTCCCGCCCATATACCAGTTCCTGTCAACAAATGTAAACATGTGCACGTGAGTGATGCTGAGAAGCAGCAGCATCTGTTACTCTCCAGCCCTCGAAATATTTACCACTCGAGTGTTCACAAGGATTACTGGGAGATATATAAGTCGACTAACAATTGAGCACCGTGGTAACCAACACCATGATTGTAGTACCGTGGTTCTCGAAGTAAGTGACATGGTACATTGTATGATATTTGCAGTTTGTTATCCCGCATGGGTGGGCTAGTTAGATCAGATTACTTTAGGTAAATTAGATTAGTTAGGTTAGATCAGTTAATTTAGTTATGTGAGGTTAGATTAGTTGAGAAAGATAACCGTTACTGCCCCAAACTGCAAATTTACCGATTGTAAGGTACCGGTATTTAGTTGTAGCCTAGTCAGTTTTAAAGTTTTCAGAAGGAAATTGTAAGTAAAAGATGATTAAAACAGATAATAGCATGAGTATATTCTTCCCAATTTGAAATGTTTTTATGGTTTAAGTATGCCTTAGTAATTGTTATGGAATTATGGTAATACAGAAAAAGTCCTGTCATCCGAAAGGCAAGAGACTGGGTTTTTCGGACTGTTTTTTTTTTTTTTTTTACTATTGGGACTTTTGGAAGGGTCCTTTGAAAACAGTAGAAATATGTACAGTACATGATCATTAAATAAACACCTAAAATGATATGGGTTATTGTTTTAGACACGGGAAATGCATAGAAGTGTAGCAGAGTAATTGCTGGCAGGTACATCCAAGTCCAAGAACAAGTCCAAGCCAGATAATTCCTTAGGTAAAGCCCAGAAAAATCAGAGAAATTTTTCCTTAAAGAAATTCGGGGTATTGGGACATTCGGATTATTGGTGGTCGGCTTGGAGGAGTTTTACTGTATTTTGGAATTACACCCAACAAATGGAGACTGAAATTAATACATTCACTACTTAGTTTATGCACTTTCAAGCAACTTTAATGTAAACAGTTGTTGCAAATGTACAGTAAATATTTTAACCGGTCACGTCCCGACCGATTTCCAACCTCTGATACCCCCTAGACCCGAGCATTTTTGGATTTTTTTTTTTTTTTGCTCAAACCTTCACTTTTGGTGAGAAACATCGAAAATTCATAGAGAAATCACCCTCCTGAGGCTATAAATGGTGCTACAGGTGATGATTCAGCCTTACATTTTCCCTCTTTCTCAGGGTACTTGGCTAAAGAATACGAACTATGGAAGGGTTAACTAATTAAAGCCACTTTAAATTACTTATTTATTTATGTATTTGGTACGAATTTATGTGTAGTACAAGACTATATTAGTTTTCACACATTTATATAGGCAATAGAAGCATTGTTCAGTCACCAAACACATCCACATATGGCACCTTCCTATATGAACATTACCACCTCATCACTTCTGTTTGTTTCTTGCTCTAGCTTCGTTATTTCTTTGTCCTTCACCTCAGGAATCACTTTCACTGTGAATTTTGTCACTGGAGAGACCATTGGGCAACATACCTTTACTGGCCAGGTTACTACTAACAGGTGAATTGCCGAGTGTTGGGGGGGTTAGGTGGGGCCAGGCAGTATCCCCACTTGACAGTAGTTAGAGGAAGCTCTCCCACATATGCCTACCAAAAATCACCCTTGAAACTTGAAAATTGTGCAAATTATGACCCTAGCAATTGCGCGACGTACCCGTATGTCAATGGGCGTAGCTGTGACAAAACGTTGCGACATACCCATATGTCTGTGGGATTCCTCAGGTTAAGTTCTCAATGAATAAGGAATAGGTGAGGGGGTTATGCAGCTCCTAGCTTGGTATGTTAGTGAAAGTACATTACCCTAACATTATTTTAGGTTAGGCTAGGCTGTTATTAAATTTAGTAATGGACTGAGATTAGAGCTAGAATCTCCAACCCTCCTTATTACTGAGTACGTAAAAAATTATTTGCGATGGATGTTAATGGAAGAGAAATTGTCAAGAATTGCTGAAGTAAAGTCCAGTAATGAACATACAGTAGGCTCTCCACATTCACGGGGGTTAGGGGACACAGACCCTCGTGAATGTGAAATTTCCGTAAATGTTTGGTGCACCCTTCCACAAATGCCTCTACAGCTGCAATTCACCTCCTGTGAGCAAGTGTCCACATACTGTACCGAATAAAGCATATCTGGAACCTGAAAGCAGCATAAAATATCACAAACAGCTGATTCACGTGTGGGCAAGTCATTAGCTACATATACTGTATACCCTAAATTATTGCAATCTTACCCATTAAATTCAGTCTTGGCTCCATAGAGGGGCAATCTGTGAAACTTTGATGCAGCGAAAGTTGATTCCGCGAATGTGTAGGGCCTACTTTAGTGTACCAGTTTTATGTGTTCATTAGTTGGGTGTAATTCCTAAAAGTGACCTGATTTATTTTGGCATATTTTCCAACTCTGCCATTGGTTTTTTCTCTCCAACTATAACTCCTGGCACCTCTCCTAGACTCCACCTCATCCCTCCATCTCATTCTCAGTCTTCCCCTCTACCGCATATACGTTTTCTTAGTCAGTCTTTCATTCTCCATTCTATCCACATGGCCACATTATCTGGATACTTCTTGTAATGCTTTCTATCACATTCGCAGCAACACAATGCTACTTCACTTCCTCATTTGCCTGTCTGTCTGTCCACATAAATCCACATGCTCCACTCAGATAACTCATTCCCATTGCTTAGACTCTTGGGTTCTGTTTTTCCAGCATTTTGAAAAATCAAATTACTCTAGCCTTTTTATTTTATTATTTTATATTATTACAATTACTGTATTACTGTTTTACTATTTCAGACAGGAGTGGTTGGAGGTTTATGATGCCCTGTTTTCTGATGACATAAAGCAGTGGAAAGAAGCAAAGGACACATTATTAGTATGGCAGGCAAGGTAAGAGCAGTGCCATATCTGAAGTTTATAGCGTACACCATTTGATATTTAACTAGCTACCAAATTTTCATAATAAATCATTTCCATTCCTTTCCTCTTTTTATGTAGGTCTAAAAACTTGAGAATTATTTATGAATTATTGTCAGTTTTCCCAGTTTATAGTATCAGTTGTAAGAGTCTATCTATCTATTGCCAGACGCCTCAATCCCACAAGGGGTGGCCACAAACAAATTGCCTCCGTGTCACTCTGACCCCTGCCATTTCACTACCACGCTCCCAACTCACACCCCCCTCTCTCATATACCTCTCCACTCCATCCCTCCATCTCATCCTCGGCTTCCCCCTCCCTCTCGTCCCCTCCACCTCACTCACATACACTCTCCTCATCAGTCTTTCACTCTCCATCCTCTCCACATGCCCAAATCACCTTAACGTGTTTCTCCTAACGCTTCCCATCACGTCCACAACCACACCACAACGCTCCTTCACTTCCTCATTTGTTAGTCAGTATCTCCATGTGACTCCACATGCTCCTCTCAAATAACTCATTTCCACTGCTCTCGCTCTTGTCTTCTGTCCTTCCAACAGGGTCCAAGCTTCACTTCCATATGTTAGAGTTGGTATCACAATACTGTCATGTAACAACTTTTTCACTTCCTTGCTCACCTCCCTGTTTCTTATCACTGCTTTCAACGAACCAGCAACCTTCCTTCCCTGCTGCACCCTTTCGAGCACTTCACCCTCCAGACTTCCATCCTTACTCATCACACTGCCCAAGTACTTAAATTCACTCACATTCTCCATATCCTTCCCATCCAATCTCACTGTACATTCACTGGCTTCACTTCTCTCGAAGAGAGGATTTGCTGCACAGAGTTCATCTTTACCAGGGTTGAGAAACTGCCAGCGGGGGTGGATGTGACGTTACCTCTTCTACAGGCCAAGATTATGGACGCAGACACTACTGTGGATAACTCAGTCAAAGCTATTTTCTTAGCATCAGCTATACAGAGGTAATATATATATATTTTTTTTTTAAATCTGCAGGGCTCTCACAAAATTCAGATAATACTGGAAATCTATATTAGAGTAAGAATTACTGTGCAGAGTTTTTTGACATCCAAATAATAATGATTTTTTTTTTTCTGCAGGGCTCTCACAAAATTCAGATAATACTGGAAATTTATATTAGAGTAAGAATTACTGTGTTGAGTTTTTTGACATCCAAATAATAGTGCAGTATTTATTCTGTCTATCAGTCTGGAAATTTATATTAGAGTAAGAATTACTGTGTTGAGTTTTTTGACATCCAAATAATAGTGCAGTATTTATTCTGTCTATCAATCTATTGCCAGATGCCTTAATCCCTTATGGGGTGGCCACAAGCAAATTGCCTCCATGTTGCCGTGTTCCCTGCCATTTTACTGCCTTGCTTCCAGCTCACACCCCCCTCTCTTATATATCTCTCCACTCGATCTGTAGTGCCGTAATTTTAAGGTTAGTATAAGTATAATATAAGTTAATATAAGTGTAATATGTTAGTATAAGTATAATATAAGTGTAATGTAAGTGTAACCCTGAACCCCTGATTAATTGTTACAATGGATAGGGAGTGGTCATCAAATTCATATTTGGGCTTGTTCCTAGTTAATTTATAGCAAGAGTGGAATACTATTGATAGAAAAAAAACTGTATGGGGCGAGATGGAAGTGAGAATCGTGACCTGCTCTCGAAAAAGAGGCAAAAGGGTAACTCGAGGTTAAAATTTGCGAAAGTTTGTATTCACACTTTGAATTCGGAATTTTGTAAGTTAGGTTTGGTATTATCATCTTTTTGTACTATATAGTAATGAATTTGAGCTTAGTTAAAGTCTAATTATTGATAATAGACATTTGTAACCACGAAATTTTCTTTACTCTTGCATTTAGTCACGTAGGTCGGACAACAGCGACACATGGTTACAATTACAGTAATCCCTCCACTATTCGATGTAATAGAGCCAAAGGCATGTCTGGACAGTGGTCTTGTCCGAATATTGGGCCTGAAGCTCCAGCACTGGTCATTCATGACCCTAACCTAACCTAACCTAAATCAGAAAACTACCTTCCTACCTCCCTAACGGACATGTATAGCACTTATTTAAGTCCCCTTTCACATAAATAATGCACACAAAGCTTGAATTAATTGAATTTTAACCAAAAAATGATGATTTAGAGGTGAGTAAGGCATAGGTGCTCACAACTTGCCAGCAAGTGTCAGTAAGTAAGTATCAGACATGGAAATCACTTTGAAAATCACCCTTTCTCACACCATATGCTTTAAATAATGGACACAAAGCATGAATTCATTGAATTTTAACCGAAAAATGATGATTTTGAGGTAAGTAAGGCATAGATGTTCATGAGTTGGCAGCTTAGTGTAAATAAGTATCGGATGTGGCAATCACTATGAAAATCATCATTTCTCACATCTTATGCACTAAAATATGGGATACAAAGCATCAAATAAATAAATTGTTACCAGAAAAAGAGTTAGGTGTGGCAAAGGTGTTCACTGTTCACCTACAACACCAGTCATTCTTGACCCTAACGAAACCTAACCTAAATCAGAAAACCACCTACCTAACTCCCTACCGGACATGCATAGCACTTAATTAAGACCCCATTCACATAAATAATTGGCACAAAGCATGAATTAATGGAATTTTAACCCCAAAATGATGAATTTGAGGTGAGTGAGGCAGGGGTGTTCACGAGTTGGCAGCTTAGTGTAAGTAAGTATCGGACGTGGCTATCACCATGAAAATCATCATTTTTTATATCTTATGCACTAAAATATGGGATACAAAGCATCAGATAAATAAATTGTTACCAGAAAAAGAGTTAGGTATGGCAAAGGTGTTCACTGTTCACCTAGAGCACCAGTCATTCTTGACCCTAACCTAACCTAAATCAGAAAACCACCTACCTAACTCCCTACCGGACATGCATAGCACTTAATTAAGACCCCATTCACATAAGTAATTGGCACAGAGCATGAATTAATCAAATTTTAACCCCAAAATGATGATTTTGAGGTGAGTAAGGCAGGGGTGTTCGCCATGTGACTACATAATGAACGTAAGGAAGAGACATGATTATTACTGAGAAAATCACCTTTTCACAGCCTGTGCACTCAAATATGGGACACAAAGCATGAAGTAAATAAAACGTAGCCAGAAAAATTGTGTTTTAGAGGTGTGGGGGGCGAAAATGTTAACCAGTTGACTAGATAGTGAACGTAAGTAAGAGACATGGTAATCACTGAGAAAATCACCTCTTTCACAGCCTGTGTTCTCAAATATGGGACACAAAGCATGAAGTGAATAAAATGTAACCAGAGAATGAGGATTTAGAAGTGATTATGGAAAATATTTAGCAGTTGACAATGTTTACTTACAGTCCAGCAATGTTGTTTACCCCCATCTCTAAGGTTTTTACAGTGGTCATAATTGCTCTTGAAGCATGTCCAGTAATCCAGTGTTTAACTACACTTAATCCTTAGCACTGTGACTTTTGTTTATTTAAACAAGAATGAAAATACTGCAAAAGATCGGACAGCCGTCCACTGTTCACAGGAGTTGAGACAGAACTAGTAGGAGGGTGATTTGGTGGGGAGGGAACTAGTCGGCGCGAGCGGGAAATTCAAACTGACGCGGTCGGAAAAAATTGGATTTTTTTTCAAATTTTTGGGCATTTTGGGGGGCAGACAGCCAGCCCACGAAGTCCAAATAGTGAGGGATCCGAATAATGGGCGTCCGAATAGTAGAGTGATTACTGTAGTTAAAACTCGTGAGTTTAGGCTTCGGTATAAAATGTCAGTCCCAGATGATTGCCACAAAATTTTAAACATCGTAAGTCAGTTTCGTCTAAGTATGGCAAATGTGAATACCTTGTTTCATATTCTTTATTAGTTGTTGAAGTCAGTAATCTGTAGAGGAATTGGTTGAAGTCAGTGCCATTGTTAGGACAATCGCGAGCGAGTGCGTGTGGCCAGGGAGTGTCGCTTATTGTGAGTCCTGGCGGCGACATATCCACAGGTCAGTTGAAAGCTCGTCCTTAAATCCCCCCCATTGTGTTCCTATAATTGTTCCTTTCTATATATATATTTGTAGGTTGACTGATAATGTTTCCCTAACTTCCTTTTGTGATTATTGTGAGTCCTGACGGCGACATATCCACAGATTGTCGGTGTTTCATCGAGGCCTCTAGTTCCGGTGCGGAAGGGACCACGTGGTCCTTCTCACCAGTGCCATTACACAAATTCCTCCCCCCCCCCCTTTCCATCTCTTTCTGTATTGCGAGGTTGAATATGTAATTGATTGGTCCATTTGAGTAATCTAATCCTCCAGTGTGAAATGTTTAGTTGATAGCGAGTGTTGATATTCATATGTTATTGTTTCCCCTAAAAGTACAGATATTTCAAACTCTTTAAAATTTTAGTAGAATTATTCTTTGAATAATCAATATACTGTATATCAATTTATGTAAACCTTTGGGAAATTAGGGCGAATGTTCCAGACTTAGAGGAGTTTTTGGTGGAGATAGTGTCTCGGTGAGTTAGTTTCACGAGTCCGTTAGAGACCATGGAAGTGCAAGTCACGCACATGTTTGAATTATTTTTTTTGTATACTGTATTAGGTTAAGAGGTGAAGTTATATGAACATATTTGTGTATGTAAATATATTGATCGGGCATATATCCCCCTGTGTGCAAGATTATACATCATATTATAGTGTGAAATAATATCCCAAGTATTCTGTCAGCTGTGGTGAACACACGCTTGAAATGTTCGAACCTAGTTATATGAATCTACCCTGTAATAATATCAGTGGGGAAGAGAATTCATTTATTTCAGTTTTCTAGGATATATTCATAGTCTGAAAAGTAATCTATGTTTATTTTTTTTTATCGAAATCTGGTTTTCTTACACTGTATGTTAGAGTTAGTAAATAATAGATTAATTTTTTTTATGTGTTTGATCTAAATTCCTCTGGGAAGTTTGTTTGTGAGATTGAGTGGCCCGCAAGGTGTGTTGCTATCTAAAAGACTCACACACTGATCTACTCACGCTACCCTAATCACACAGTCGCAAGGCCTCAGTGTCCTATCTCTTACCGTAACGGGTCTAATTATTCTTTCCCGGCATATGTTGGGTGGTGGCAGCCAACTATTGCTTTTCTACTTCTTCGTGGTGGTATTTCATTCTGTTTTCAGTAATTAGCGAGGCCCCTAAAATTTTGCATCACGACACATCTCATCCTTGGCCTCCACCTCACTCACATACACTCTCCTCGTCAGTCTCTCGCTCTCCATCCTCACCACATGGCAGTATTTATTGGTAGCCTACTGTTAAATTTTCATTTCCAGAGCAAGAAAATCTGAAGAAGCAGAATTAATTTTTAAAATGATAATAATGTGTAATACAGTATGGAGTATTGTCAATAACAGTTTTTACATACTTGTTTGTAGGTGTCTCCACAGCTTTTAGAGTTTTCAGAGGGAAGGAAGTTATGAGTTAGGTTGTACTTAAACCAGCTACAGTAAAAGTCCTCTCATTTGGCATATTCGGGACCAGGCAGGTGTCAAAAGAGCAGAAACTGCCAAATGACTGGGAAAACCTGCCAAAAAGTTTCTAGCAATCGTGGTCGGTCACCCCTGTAAAATCACAGTGCCTAGAAATATTATTGGTCAGTCCTAAGCACTAAATATTTAATAAGCAACTTATATTTAATGTATTTTTTGATAAGAACTTACCTTAACCCAGGTGTATTTACACATGTACACTGTAAAATAGCATGATAAAGTTTCCAAACTTTCGAAAGGTCCCACCCATAAAGCCAGACACTCACAAGTCATGATGGCCAACTGCGCATGCAGTGTTGGCAGGCAGAAATCTTCAAAAGTGCTAAGCTCAACTTTATAATGCACTGAGCTATAGGTGAACTGTTCAAATTTTTTCACTAAATTGGACTTCAAAGCACACTAGATATAGAAGAAAGTCTAATATTATGAAAAGTGCTAGATCTAGTGCCAAATTGACACACAGGTACCAGCAACGAGCTGGTGACCCCGTCGTGGGCACCAATCGGCCCAGCATATGTGCTGGAAGAGCACAGAACTTTTGTAATGGGACTATTTATGAAAACCGCCGAAAGACTGGAAATACAGTAAGACCAGGTGCCAAATGAGAGGACTTTTACTGTATTTTAAAATATAAATACAATTCATTTCACTTACCAGTATACAGGGTATTTAGTGCTAATGAGGAACCTTTTGCACCCTGGGTGGAGTAACTGTGGCATTGGCCTAGGAGCCACACTTCCTCATATGCTCTTGCATCTAACTGTGAGAAGGACCCTGGTCTGACCCTGGTGAAGCACTGTTTACCACAAGGGGGACTGGATCCCTACATGGTTTACTGTACTGTACTGTATAGGATTGTACTAGTAGGGCAGCTGCACAGTAGCAGTTGTGAATGTGTTTGATAGTCAGACAGAGAGGGATTTAGCAACAGCAGCAACAAGTACATTATATTTATACAAGCCATAGTTGGAACCTCCAGTTGTACACAGTACATCCTTGTACAGTAATGTGGTTCACTTTCCTCATCAGATTTGTGAGCTCCATTTTGAAACTGCCCCAAGCTCGATACTACAAGACCAAGTCAATGCACCATCTTGCGGTGGAGATTGGCCTTCCTGTGTACCTGGTGGACCTTCGGAACGAGATTGTGCACGGCCATGGTGGATGGGCTGGGGGTGAGACAGTGCACAAAGCCGTTGACACATCCTACCAGTGGGTTAAGGTAAATTTGCAGGAAGTTGAATGTATGTTATTAACTCAGTGCTGTGGTGCTGGAGAGGGACACCTTCATGTGGTGGCACCACTATGACCAGGTGGTGGAGCTGCCTGGTCATATAGACATCCTTCAGTTCCCTTCTTATCCCCTAAAATGAGGATGGTGTATTGCAGGAGGGTAACTTCAGCCTGCAGTCGTCTGGGTTCGTATTCAGATTAGCCGAGGGTTGCTATTCCCTTTACAGCTGCTGACCATGAGTGTTGTACAGTAATGTCTTGTAGGTTTAATTCTCACTATCATCATATTTTAGAGATTGGTGGTAGCATTCATTGTGAGAGATCACATGTGTTAATGTATGAGGAAGAGTGCCCATAGGCAGACTGAAGAGGAAGTGCAAAAGAGATCTTGCTTGGAGATCTTTGAGTAATGGGACTGAGTAGGGAATTTGCTTAGCACATGGAGAATCACCATTGAATAAATTAGCTACAGAAGTAGATCTCCATAGTTCTCACACTTTATTTTGTCCCATCTTGTTCCTGATTCTACATCACTCCATCTTTAGGTAGAAATAAGTCTCTGAATTGGATGATGATGAAGGTAAAGATGGCGATATAGAAAACTTTCTATTTCATTTCCCAGTACATGCAAAAGAAATAAACAGAGAAAGAAATAAGAGTAAAATATAAAATAAAAAAATAAATAAGAGGTAGCAACCAAACCCTTGTCATGTCCTCTATACGTAATTCTTCCCATCAAGTCATTTCCCTGTTATTTCTTTTGTCTTACCAGTCTCTAATGAATAGGCCAATAAACTTTACAGGGTTTCTACTGGGATAAAGAATGGAGGGAGCTACACAAAGTTCGGAAAGTCAGTCCGAAGCAGAAATTCCAGATGCCGAAGAGTTTCACATCAGCTCTTAGAAGTTATGCGATATATCTCATGCATGAAGCTGCGAAGAAGAAAAGGAGTGATTCACAGATTAAGGTATACTGTGTTCATGTTTACCCATCCTTAGAACATTACAATAAGTTGGAAGAGGCAGAGTTATTGCTGTATGGAAAAGGAGAGTGGAGCATTATGTTATTGAGAGAGGAGGGATTGGGAGTAATGGTGGAGGAGGATATGCTGTGTGTAAGAGGAAGGTTGAATGGAACATTGCTGAGAGAAGAGGAACAGAAATGTGTGAGAGAGAGAAGTGTGAGGATAAAGTAGCCAGGAGGTGATTCTGTTGGGGTTCTTAGGAGGAAGTACATGCCTTTCTCAAATAACTCTTCCACTGCTCTCACTCTTGACTTGTGTCCCTCCAACAAGGCCCAAGCTTCACTTCCATACATTAGAGTTGGTATCACAATATAGTCATGCAGTAACCTTTTCACTTCTGTGCTCACTTCCCTGTTTCTTATCACTGCTTTCAAAGATCCAGGAACCTTTCTTACTTGTACCCTTTCAAGCACTTCACCAAGTGAAGTGATGGTAGCTAATGATGATGGTAAATTTTTTTCATTCCAGGCATGTAATAAATTTGTGAAGTTACTAGAAGCATCCTTCCCTGATGGATCCCAGGAGTGTATCGAAGCAATAGTATCCAAGCTGCTTCTGTATGACACCAACCCACACACTGCTAATAAAATAAAACCAAGTAAGTGAAAGAGGTATACCTGTTTGGTTTTTGGTGGGGTGAATTAGTTCTATTGACTGTCTGGCAGGTGTATGTGATGTGCATTTATAAAGAAAGCACAGTACTGAAGTGGGATGGCTTCATGTGGTGGCACTGATATAACCAGATGGCTCATCTGGCTAGTTATGCAAATGTCTGTCAACTCCCTCCCTGTCTCCTGGAAGGATAATGATGGACTGCAGGAAGAAGGGAGGAGTGGGGCAGCTCAGTGGTAGAGTGCTGGACTCGAGATCGAGAGTTCGTGCCCCACCCGGCTAGCTGCTTTTGCTGGGAGGGGTAGCACTCTTGTGTAACCCCAGCCAGGCTATATTATCTATGTTGGCCTAGCTTCGAGGAATAATCCTCTTGCAGGAGGAGGGCAGCTTCAGCCTGGAGTCCACCATGTTCACATTCAAATGAGCCTGGGTTTGCAGCTATTACTGCTACCTATAAAGAAGTCCTTCCCCCCTGATATGTATAGGCAGATAGGTAGGCTTGTGAAGTGGAGTCAGGATTCTGGGTGGTTGAATGACTTGTGAGTGTTTGGTTCATTTAACAGAGTTTTGTGTTTTCTCATTCTTATTTTTTTGGACCCTGCCTCACTGCATCTTTGGGAGGGAAAAATAGGTCAGGATGATGATGGTGATGTAGATATTTTGTGCACATTTTAATATATTTTGTGTTTATTTTCAGAAAAAAAGCAAAAATGTGGCTGCTTCTTCGATCATGGCATCATAACTGGGGTGAACCCTGTGTTTGAGTTCCTGTCAACTGTTGATGACTCAGTAGAAGCCGTACTGTCCTGCCTTATTACGAAGACAAAAGGTAATTGTTGTTAGATGAACTTTGTGTGGAGGAGCTCATGACAATGATTAACACCCCTTTTTCAGGTGCTGGCAAGGGACACTTTCATGTGGGGACACTGATATTACTGGACAGTAGAGCTGTGTGGTTATGCAAACATCCCTCAGCCCCCGTCTTATCCTCCAAAAGGAGGATGTTGGACTGCAGAAGAAAGGCAGCTTCACTCTTCAGTCCACTGGGTTTATGCTTCAAATGAACTTGGGGCTATGCTGCTCCTGCCCCTTTTAACTTGACCATCATCATATTGACTCAGTCTTATAGATATTATGTAGTGCATGTGTATGGACGGTGGAGTCAGGATTCTAGGGACAGTGATGAGTGTGTGTGACTCATTGCATTGAATGTACTGTTGTTTAGCTTCCCCCAACCCCCACTTTTTTTAAAAGGCCCTATCTCATCCTATCCTTGGGTGGGAAAAAAGGACAGGATGTTGATGACAGTGATTGCATGCTTTGGGATGTAATATGACAGTGCAGAAAATGTGTGGAAGGTAGATCGGTATTAGTGTAGATTTTTTTTTTTCTCCATCAAATCCTCAGTAACCTTAAAAAAAAATAAAAAATAAAAAAAACATTAAAGTTCCATTGTAACCTATAAAGCTGCTTTGCAAGGTTCCCCTCATTTATAGTACCCAGTACCAGCTGTATGGAAAAGTTGTGATATTTTGGAACATTTTGCTGATCTATAACAGAGACTTACTGCATTTTTTTCCTTTGACTTGGTGTTTTATATAACTAATTGATTGGCAACTGCTGGGAGGAATTAGTTGGTTTTGGTTCTTTTTATCATCCAGTTTGTTGAAAGCATCGGCTGTACCTTAGTCAACCCCAGTAGAGGGACACAAAGCAGCAGCATGGTGTTTTTATGTAAGGCGTTTTGTCTGCGGCCACCCTTTGCGGGATTAGGGCGTCGGTCTATAGATAGATAGATACAGTAGGCACGGAAAGTGTTGACGCCATCTTAAAAAAAGAAAACATTCTTGTGGTTAGCAAGGAGAAACAAATAAATTAACACTCACCATTGAATTTAGTATTTACTGGCATTCCCCTTCACCTTTATTATCTTCTTAAGGTGTCTGGGGAGACTGATGGCGTAGTTTTGCAGAACAGACGGACTAAAACTGCTCCATAGCTGCTTGACTGCAGCCTCAAGTTTAGGCAAAGATGATGTGCCGCTTCATGTGCGCCCATAAATTCTCAGTGGGTTTGATATCTGGGCTGTTTCCGGGCCAATCTCGAATAAAGGGAACCTCACTGTCTGTTAGCCACTGTTTCACGGACTTTGCAACATGTGCAGGGGCAGAATCTTGCATAAATACTCTTGCCTTGGTTTTATCAAAAGGGTCACTTAAAGCATCACATAATAGCTCCAAATAATTGTTCTGGTTCACTTTTTCATTTGCAGGTAGAATTACCAACCTACCAACACCATAATATGTAAAGCAGCCCCAAGCCATGAGTGAGGCTGGGTATTTAACAAACTTGGAAGTGTACTTAGGATCCAGGGGGTCACTGCCTGGTTTGCGGTACACTTGTGATGAAGGGGTACCAGTGACAGTAAATGTTGACTCATCACTCCAAAGCACAGTTTTCCATTGCTCCTCACTCCAGGCAAGATATTTCTTACAAAAATTTACTCTCTTTTTCTTCTGAAGTGCAGTTAGCAGTGGTTTTTTACGAGCACAAAAACTCCTGTAGCCCAGATCGTCATGCAACAGCTGCTGCACACTTCTGACAGACACATCTGCCAGCAACTGTGGGTTCTTTTCTTTTAAATCCCGTGCTGTTAGCCTTGGATCCTTGCTAACTTGCCTTGAGATCAGCTGACGGGTCCTGAAGGTTGTCTTACGAGGTCTCCCAGGCTTGGGAAGTGGAGTGGGAGGAATGGCCTCCCCACTGTCCTTGAACTGCTTCACCAGTCTCTGCACTGTCCTCAGTCTAACACCATCTGATTTGCAATAAATGGGAGTTTGTGGCCAGCTTTGTATAAAGTAATCACTTCCACACGTTTGTCCTTGCTTGTGGTTACTTTAGGCATGATGAGAATGTGGTAGGTAACCAAATAACTGTGTTATTTGAGTCAGAACATGCCCTCGTGGTGCATCACAGACAGAGACAATCCTCCTCCTGTGGCTGCCCAAACATTACTGAGCCTGCTCCTGTGGTGCCAAACCTATCAAGCAGGGTTGCCAGCTCCCGTTGAAAAAGCATCAGCTCATTTCGCATCACAAGGGAGGGTAGTATTGACCCTACTTCACTTAATGCGAAAAAGAATGACCGGCAAAAATCGTCAATACTTTCCGCGCCTACTGTAGATGTATTATTTTTTTTACTTATGTATTTATTTAGGTATTTTTTATTTTCCAGAAACCTCCAAATTAACCATAGAGTGGATATACTTGATTGTTGGGTCTGTTCTGGGCATGACAAGAATCTACAGCGATAACTTAATGTGCCAGGACTATACACTGGATCTTGACAACACACAGCAGGTGGCATGGAGGAAGGTGGTGCTGGAACTCATGGAGACTGAAGAGGAGTGGGCAGCTGTTCTTGCAGGCAGGTGAGCAACATGGAATTTTTAGTCACACTACAGGTATGTAATCATTGGAGTGTTGTTAATGTTGTTGAGCAGACCCATCGATAACAGGCAAGCAGTCACCCCTGTAAGGATGTCCTGGCACTGAACTAATATTTCCTTAGGATAGACATCACCTCACCATAATGAGGCATGGGGAAGAGTTTGAAGGTTTGATTCCTGGATGGATACCATATTTGCATCTCCACCCAGCTAGCAGGGGCACCATTGTAGGCTCCATGTCACTCTGTTATCTGGTTACCACCTTATGTTATAAATGGTTTTCATTGTTGCAGGAAACCATCAGGCTTGTTACTCAGTGTAGAGCTACTTGAAGTGGAAAGAAGGGTAATAAGAGTGACAGGAGAGATGACAGAAAGAAAAAAAAAAGTGATAAAGGTGATGGATGAAGTAGGTGGTTCTACATCACATGAGTATATGGTCACCACCATACTCCTTTTGCTCTGATTTGATATATTGGTAACCTAAAACTATTATCTCTCCATCGTGAATGCTGAGATGCATCAGTCTGTTAGCTACACCAGTCTATAATGTTAGTAATGAAGAAGGAGGATGTTGAGCTGTATTTTTTTTTTTTTTTCTGTTGAGCAAAGATGAAAATAATGGCCAAGTTAAGGTAAAAGAAGTGTAATAATGAATATTCAGATTGTCTGTATTTCAGTGGGAATGTTGTGTGGCAGTTCCTTTTTAAGTAGCTGAGATGTTTGCATTGGATATTTATTTCTGGTTTATTGGGGTTGGATGGTGAGTGAATGAGTCTCGTCCATTCAGTTGCGTATGCTGTTGATTTAATCCTTTTTCTATCAGGTTTTGTCTTGCCATCTGGCCTTACCTCACCCCATCCGTGATTGGGAAAAAGAGTCTGAGATGGTGATGGTGGTGGAGGTGTGGTGTTGTTGGTGGTGATTGATTAGATTTACTGGCATAGATAAACACATTTGACATAAAACTGCACTTGCAGAATCATGGAGTGCAGTGAAACAGGCTTCACAGACAAACAGAGAGAGAGCTTGATGCAGCTGTTTACCATTCAGAAGAGCAGTACTGGTGACAGCACTAAGACCCCCAGTACAACCCCTTCCCAAGCCATATACACTGTTGATGATGTGAAAGAAGCAGTGAAAGAACAAACAGGGATGCTGAGTTACAGATTAGAGAAATTAATGAACTCAATACTTGACCCTGGGCAAGGTAAGAATTTCTTTGTTGCGTTGCAGTTTCTCTCTCTCTCTCTCTCTCTCTCTCTCTCTCTCTCTCTCTCTCACGAAAAGTGGAAGTAATTGGCGGTGAGGAGTGTGTACAGTAGCACAGATTAGTTGTATGTGTATGTAGGGGCTGAACAGTGAGTTATTGCATGTGTGGCCCATTTCTTTGGGCATACTGTTAATTCTCCCACTGCTCTGTTATTTTCTTTTCTTGGCTTTTTGTTCCCTGCTTCACCACAGGGATGTACCGATGTATCGGTATCAGTGGTATCGACCCATTTTTAGAGTATCGGTATCAGAATCAGTATCAGTTGATTTTCTTCCTGTAGGTGGGGGCACTCACCATCCACTCACTCGATGTAGTGCTGCTCTCGGGTATCTGCCCTTTCATCTCCATCCCTATTTTCTTCCATCCTCTTCTGTCTTTCTTTCCTTCATTCCTTCCTTGTCCTTCTGTCTATGAGTGACTTTACACTCCCTCTTTTCTCTTTCTCTCCTTCATTCTTTCCTCTTCCTTCTGCCTATGGGTGATTCTACACTGAGTTACAAGCCAAATGGTATCCTGTACACCAGGAAATCATTTGCTACGCTGGGTGGTAACCATATAACCAAATTTTGGCGCCTGGTGGTTTAGTGGGTAATTATGGAACTCCATTCGGATTGAGCCGGTGAAGGTTTATATCCAAGGGATGGTTGGAGTTTATTGTTCACGTAATACCACTCAGGGATGAGCGAGGCTGGTCACTCTCATCTTAAATGTCAGGACCAACTTGCCTAGCCCTGGGCTCCTACGCTTCGCATGGGACAATGTAGGATTGGATGATGGATGGATGGACTACCGATACTTAAAAGGAATTTAGTGCGTAGCATATCACTCACTGGAAGTTATTTTGTTGAATAGAATTCGGATGTTTTATAGGGATGAAAAATAAAGTATTGGTAATATCCAGTTATTTAGTATCATATTATTGTGAGTACATGGTGCGTAGTAATACAGTACATTCTTTGGTAATAGCCACATCTGCCATCATGGATGAGACAGGTTGGTAGCCTCGCATCAGCGGCTTAGGGCCCTGCCATAGCCCTCAGACGGCAGGCACCACCCTCCTTCATTGGTATCAGTATCATTGTCGGTCCAGTTTTGTGGTATTGGTATTGGTCAGAATTTTGGTATTTGTACATCCCTACTCACCATCCCACTTGCAGGTACGAAAGGGAAGCATGATCATGATGATGTACAGTATGTTGCTGAGATATATGTGTATGAGAATTACTTGAGTATAATACAGTAAGTCCTCGTTTTTTGCTGTTTTGATGTTCTGCCAAAACATCGCGAAACGTGAAACGTCAAAGTGTGAAGTTAAAAATCAATGGGGAAAATAGATGGGCGTTCCAGTGGGACGGCTACCTACCCTATCAAAGTACTATAAAACCAAACAGGCCCTACCAAAATTAAATGTGGAGTGTTTACTAGTCGCTTATACAGCATAACAACAAACATGTACCTGAAATGACATTAGAACTGTTATAAAGTGCTGCAACACCAATAATCCTTACAGAAATAAAGTAAACATTGGCATGGGTGGCAGATGAAGGTGCATTGAGGGTGGATGGGCTATAGTTACTAGGTGACATGGGCCTCTTTGGGGAAGCCCTATCACCTCAGCCGAAGCACTCCAAGTGAGATTCTGGCTCCAGCAACTCCACTTCCTCTCTGTCCACTTCTCTTCCATCCTCCTCTCCTGTCACGCATAATAGCTGCCACATTCTGTGTCACATTAAAAAATCTTGCGATCCTGGCTTGTCTCTGCTCCAGTATGTTTCTGTTGTAGACTGCCATCACTTGAGACTTCAGATCATTCAAGGTGGATAGGATCTGGGTAGCCTCAGGCATAGTCCCGGTGTATGTCTCGAAGGTTGTTGCCATGTCGGTTATGGTGGACAGGCTGTGGGACAATTTCTGGGTGGTCATCTTCTCCTGTGCAGTGTGATCTGGCCTTTCATTCTCTTCACTAGAGTTCATCTCTTCCTCTGTTATGTCAACCACACCTGAGTCTAAGTCGTAGTGTGTCAAGTTTTGTGTGTGTGTGTGTGTGTGTGTGTGTGTGTGTGTGTGTCCGACTCTGGGCATAGGCTTCACGGCCTGCTATCAAGGCCCAGCAGTCCTCCTGCATACCAGCAAAGTGGTGTCTTACAGCCGTTTCGTCCACCTCCATTGTGTGTAGGCTTGTGCATCTGATTGCACTCTAAAAACAAACTCCATTAGGTGAATATTGATACAGTAAAAAACAGTGGCACAAATAAAGGTGGGGGGGGGAACACACATTTACTTTATTGTTATTTTACGTGCACTCACCTGCTTGTTGAGAAGTTCCTTGTTCTTCCTTAGGGGTATAATGCAACATAACAGTAACCAGCATTATCAATTTTCATTACAGTACTGTATAATTTTCCCCTATATTGTTCTAACTGACACTTGGTTGGTTAACGTTGGTTAACTTTAAAAATAACTCCATTAGGAGAATACTGATACAGTAAAAAACCGTGGCACAAATAAAGGTTGGGGGGAAAAACACACACACATTTATTGTATTGTTATTTTACGTGCACTCACCTGCTTGTTGAGAGGTTCCTTGTTCTTCCTTAGGAGTATAATGCAACATAACAGTAACCAACGTTACCGATTTTCATTACAATACTGCATATTCTTCCCCTGAATTGTTCTAACTAACACTTGGTTGGTTAACTCTAAAAACTAACTCCATTAGGTGGATATTGATACAGTAAAAAACAGTGGCACAAATAAAGATTAAGGGGAAAAAACACAGACACATTTACTTTATTGTTATTTTACGTGCACCCACCTGCTTATTTGAGAGGTGCCTTGTTTTTTCTGAGTGTCCTTATGGTGCTGTCAGGAGCCCCAGTCAGGCAACTATCTCAGGGGCTGTCAACCCCTCCTCAATGAGCTGCAAAATCCCCTGCTTCTCGGCCGCACAAAAAGCACAGTGGTGAAGGGGTCTGTAGTACCGCCACTGTATCGATAGAGGGCAGGGTGGTCGCAAGATGGCCGCCAATGAATGAACATTGGTATGCATCGTCTGCTGAGTGTCGGCTGCCAGCTGGAACCAGCGGCGAAGATTGAGAGAAAACTACGAAGTTTGTGACATGTTGGAAACTTTTTTCTTTCGCGAGAAATGAGGCGTCGAAGTAAAATGCGCCGAAATACGAGGACTTACTGTACTTAGGAAATTTAAACCTTTATGAATAGCCACATCTCTTTGGAACATCATCTACTAGACCACCAGGCATGTATTAGTTGATTATTTGGTCCCCAGGCAACATAGTAAATGATTTTGTTTCCCTTTACTTCTTCTGTACTCTCCTTGTATTATTTAACTGCCTTGTCTTACTTTTAAAGAGGCTGCCAAGAATGGGCTGACCAGCTTATTGCAGATATCTTCTTTTTTTCTTCTGTGTTTTTACATCCTCATGAAGGTAGCATTGTGTCAGGACTGGATGGTGTGTGCCCCCACCCCCCATCTCTTCCATAGTTAAGTGACAAGTACTGTATGTGCTATTCCATATCCCCAGAAATGGATGTTGGTGTGCCTCTGGGTGTCCTACCTCACCAAAAAGGTAACCCAGGTCTGTACAAAGAGCTGCTTCTCCACTATCCAGACTCAAGAGAGTGTCCACCGTTGCCTAAAAAACGTAAAATCAGTAAGTCATTGATATGAGTAGCCTTTTTGTGACATTTTTTTCCCTGTAGAGTCTGTGGTAAATTACAGAAATGAAATGGATGAAAAGATGAGAAGTTGTGTAATGGATGCAAGAGTATATAGAGGTTGGGGGAGCGGACTTTCTGACCACCACTTGGTGGTGGCCAGATTCAGAATCCAAACAAGATGGAGGAAGAGAAGAAGGGAAGGACAGGAGGAAGTACAGTATTTGTTACAAGGAGGGTAGAAAAGTTACATGAGGATGGAATAAAGGCTGAATATAAAAGGGAAGTGGAGGAGCGATTGGGTAAATATAGATTGGAGCAGATGGGGACGTGGAAGGTGTGTGCAAGATATTCACAGAAGAAATCTGTGCAGCATGTGAGGTGGTGTGTGGGGTGAAGAGAAGA
>JAGKTI010007061.1:9633-38310 GCA_018397915.1 Birgus latro
CCCCCCTCCCCCCCACACTGGGCAATTCACCTGTTAGCAGTAAGCTGGCCAGTAAAGGTATGTTGCCCCATGGTCTCTCCAATGACGAAATTCACGGTGAAAGTGATTCCTGAGTTGGAGGACAAAGAAATAAAGAAGCTATAGCAAGAAACAAACAGAAGTGATGAGGTGGTAATGTCATAAAGGAAGGTGCCATATGTGGATGTGTTTGGTGACTGAACAATGCTTCTATTGCCTATATAAATGTGTGAAAACCAATATAGTCTGTTACTACACATAAATTCGTACCAAATACATAAATAAATACGTAATTGAAAGTGGCTTGAATTAGTTAACCCTTCCATAGTTCGTGTTCTTTAGCCAGGTACCCTGAAAAAGAAGGAAAACGTAAGGTTGCATGACACCTGTGTCAACATTTTTAAGCACAGGATCGCGATTTCTCTATGAATTTTCAATGTTTCTCACCAAAAGCGAAAGTTTGAGCCAATAAAAAAAAAAAATCCAGAAATGTTCGGGATTTTGGGGTATCATAGGTTGGAAATCGGTCGGGACTTGACGGGTTAAACATGCCGCACAACAGTTTATATCTGTCACCCTTACAACATAATACTTTTTGTCAAAGCACACTGCATAGTATTTATTTGCAGTAATGTCTCTGTATATTTGAATAGTATATTCCTATTCACTTTTCTGTTTCGTGTTTCTCCTCTTCCACCTCTGATCTCTCTCTGTCTGGTTCCTCCTCACTGTCACTGTAGGATCCTTCTTCCTCTACATCTTCGTTTTCAACTTCTTCAGTCATCCCTTTCTTTCCCTGACCTTTCTGATTTTTTTTTATTTTGGCATTTCTTTTTCTCTATTCCATTTCCTCTATAAATTCATCACTTGTTACAACCTTTGCTAGTGGAATTATTTTCCTTCGAACCTTCTTCCAAGAAGTAGCCGCAGTGGATCTTACTGGAAGCCTCCTAACTGCATCAGCAACGATGTCTTCAAAATCTGACTCATTAGTTTGATAATAGAGCTGGACCACAATCACCCCAGTGATGAATTTTGACCAGGGTGATTATAGTCCAAAACTGAAAATTGATTAAGAAAAACAAACATAAGCTAGAGATTTTCTTACTGTTGTATGTGAAATTAGAAACAACGAACTTGAAATGCCCACCCCGACAACACCCATTACCACCACCACAGCCAACTGCCACTGTTACCACCATCACTACAGCCAAGTACCACCATTACTGCCACCAACAACAACTACCACAATTACTACCACACCACTACTACCACCATTACCACCACCACAGCCAACTACCACCATTACCACCTGAAATGCCCACCCTGACAACACCCACCCCACAGAGGAACAACAGGGAGGATGATGAAACACCCACCCTAGGAGGAGACCACAAGGAGGCACATAGGACACGTAGAAACCCAGGGCTAGACGGGCTTACATCCCCTATTACCTTGCACCCCTCCCGCCTTCAACCAGCACCACTCAGAGAACGCAGTCCCGGCAGACTAGTCTCCAGCCAGGCCAGCTCTCGCCAGGATCAACACCACAGTGTTGGCCACTGTCCACACCAGGAAGGGAGAGCAGGCCACTGTCTGCTCTTCAACTGTATCCCCCTGCAGGACTGCAGTGTTGGCCACTGTCTGCACTGGGAAGGAAGGGACAGCCACCATACGCCCTTCGCCTGCAGCCACTCCTGGGGGGCAGCACTGCGATGCATGCCACCGTCTGCATCGGGAAGGAAGAGTTGGCCGCCATCTGCTCTTCGGCGTTATGCCCAGAGAAGGTAAGAACCATGGCAAAGGCCACCATCCTCGCCGGGAAGGAAGGATCAGCCACTGTCAGTCCTTGGTCTGCTACCTCCACAGGGAGCAGGACCACAGTGTCAGCCACTGTCCACACTGGGAAGGGAGAGCAGGCCACCGTCCGTTCTTTGCCTGTTGTCCCTGGGGTTAGAGGAACTGCAGTGTCAGCCACCATCCACACTGGGAAGGAAGGAACAGCCACCGTCCGCCCTTTGTCGTCTACCCCTGTGACTTACCCTATGGAGGACGTCCCTGGCTTGGCCCACCACTTTTGTGGCTGAGCGGGACACCCTTCTCTCTCTCCCTACAGAGGCAGATCCCAGGAGATGTTGCAGTTGGAGGAGATCTGGCAAGGCCCTGTGGTGCACCTGAGAGTCCGCGCCCTACAATCAGCACCCAGATGACAACCCCAGCTGTTGGACTCCTAGAGGAAGGGATGCCGCAGGCCACACCTGACGGCAGCTCAGCCTGAGGAAAACCGCAGCCCGGATGCCCAGGGATGCCCCAAGGACCCCGGGGCGTGACCTCTCCAGCCCCAGCGGCCGGAACGCCACCTCCAGGAGCGGGTGCAAGCAAGCGCGCCTGCTCACCCTATTTGGCCCTAGTCCCAAGAGCCAAACTCCCCCTTGAGGCCCCCACTAGGAGAGGGCCTCCCACCATGCCTCCCAGCAGCCCAGTCCGGATGACCCGGCCCTCGACAGTAGTCTCTTGCCTCCTGCGAAAGGACTCACCTGACAGGACTCCTCCCGCACCTGGCTGACACTTGTGAGCAGCCAAAGTCTTCAGCAGCTCAGACCAGAGTCCTCTTGTCCTGACTGTGCCCCTAACCTAAACAGTGTATTGTGTGAATATTGTATTTGTACTTTGTTCAGTACTGTGGAACTTAAGGTAATATATGTGTAAGCTTAATTGTGCCGAGTTTTTATGCCCTGTTCCTCTAGATGTATGCACTAGACCCAGTCTAGCAAAGAACCCACAATCAGTCACTCGTGATCAAAGGATAAGAAGTTGGCCTTTTGAACATGCAGCGTAACAAAACTATTATATGACATAATTTTTATAGAGACGGACCCATTCAATTTTGTGTAGGAACAAAGTTTGTCAAAAGCACTGATTTTGTAAACAAAGTTTGCTGACGCTTGTTTTGTGCCATTTTCGTCATATTTCCTTTCTGGTTCCTCAGTTCTGTAACTCATCGAATTTCACATTCATAATCACCCTGTAAATGTGAAAATAGTTGCTTTACTACACTGTGAATTCAAAATTGCATATATGTATTACATATCGAGATACCTGTGACTGAAGTAGGAAGGTGGACCAAATCAACCTGGACCACTTGATGGTCTGAATCACCCCTGTCAAGTTATGATTGATGTGTGATGTTTATTGTGAGTCATCTGCATCCCCTTTGGCACCAGGGGGGTGATTACCTTCATTTGCCTTTTGGTCTTCTTTTGTGCATTCCCACTTTTCGTTGGTTGCCTAACTTGCCTTTTTGGGCCATGTTGACAGCAAATTAAAGAATATTAGATGAGAGCGGGGACACAGTGCACAAACACAACCGAAGTTTGGGTGGGAGCTGACTCATGATTGAGCGATGCTCTGCCATCCGGTGGTCACCAAGTACATACGCAGCACGCGCCATTCAAACTCCGTAATTTTCCTTTTCATTTCAATGTTTATCGTTATTTATCACCAGAGTGAAAAATCTGCGAGTATTCAAATCCGCAAGCTTCAAGTCCGCAAGCATCAAAGTTTCCTGTACATATACTGTATATGTATGTACAAACACTCAAAGAAGGGATGACTCGATTCCCAGTACCTTTCGCTCAGAAAGTGGTATCTAGCAACTGACACGGCCTATGTATATTTTGAATGATGCACACTGGAAAGAGCAGTATTTAGGTAAACAGCTCCAAAAAACAATATACAAGAGCTGAAATACCAAGGAGAGACCACAGGGAGGCTTGGCAACAGTCCAAGCAAGACAGGCATACGTCCCCAATCACCACGTGCCCCTCTTCCCTTCAATGGAATCCACAGGAGGTACGCCATCCTGCTGCATTACCCTTTACCCGGACCGGTGCTTACCAGGATCGGGGTGGGACTTGTGTACCAATAGTCCAAAGTAGGACTGCGAGGACGCCTACTGTGCTCCTGTCACCTACCACACCCTCTAGGACCGGAACAACGTCCACTGTGTTCGTTGGGGAAAGGACGCTCACCATGCTCCTTTCACATAAAGTCCCAAGCAGCACTGCGACAATACCCACCGTGCTCGTCGGGGAGGGAACACCCACCGTGCTTCCCCGACCTTGTCATGAATTTCCTATATCGTGATATCAGTATCGTAATTCGTGACATTGCTCAGCAATAGTGGGAACGAGTGAACAGTTTTTAAATCCATAGAATTTCGCTCAGTCTGTTAACTGCTCGCTTTTGCACTTATATTTCTATCGATTTTTCAAAATTTTTGTCATTGTCTCGTGAGTGACTGTCTCTATGTACAGAAAGTGCATTCCACTAAGCAATGTTTTGTGAATTATTGTTCCCACACCCTTGCCTCACTAACTGTTGAGTTAGCCACGCCCTTTTCTCACGCTCCTTTGTGTTGAGCAAGCATCGAGCCAGTCGGAGTTTGACAGTCACGGAGTGTGGTAGTGCTGTGCGCAGAGCTCAAGCGGGTCCCTCATTGTAGCAACTACGAAGTCTCCAGCAGTGCAGTATCGGCGTATTCCTGAATCTCCCACCAACCTGGTGATCGACTGTATCAGGCGCCCAGTCTATTTACAGCGGCGATCTCATCTCCATTGACCAGTATTTCTTTTGTTTTTCCTAGGCTAAGGTTATTTAGCTATTCAGCTCAGTGCATTATTTAGCTCTTGGCTTGAGTGCATGAGTGAGTGCATTCCTTTTGCTCTGATTTTTGAAGAGATTCATGTAACGTGTATTTATTTTCTTGTAATTAATAAATTTACAGTTCGTTTTTTTGAGCTCTGTTAAATGTAATGTAATGCCGTAATTTTAAGGTTAGTGTAAGTGTAATATAAGTTAGTATAAGTATAATGTAAGTGTAGTATAAGTGTAATATAAGTTAGTATAAGTATAATGTAAGTGTAATGTAAGTGTAGTCCTGGACCCCTGTTTAACTGATGCAATGTGCAATGTATGGGAAATGGTCATCAAATTCATATTTGGGCTTGATCCTAGTTAATGTATAGCAAAAGTGAAATACTATTAATAGAGTAAGACCGTATAGAGTGTGATGGATGTGCAAAGCATGATCTGTTTTTGATAAAGAGGCAAAGAAAGTTAATTCGAGGTTAAAATTCGCGATAGTTTGTATTTACACTTTGAATTCAGAATTTTGTAGTTAGGTTTGGTATTATCATCTTTTTGTACTATATAATAATGAATTTGAGCTTAGGTAAAGTCTGATTATTGATCATAGTCATTTGCAGCCACGAAATTTATTTATTTTCACTGGCGCCAAGTCACGTAGGCCGGACAACTGCGACACATGGTTACAGTTAGATAAAACTCGTGAGTTTAGGCTTTGGTGAAAAACTGTCAGACCCATATGACTGCCACAAAATTTTAAACATCGTAAGTCAGTTTGTTTAAGTATGGCGAAAGTGAATTCCTTGTTGCATATTCTTTGTTAGTTGTTATAGTAAGTAATCTGAAGAGTAATAAGTCGAAGTCAGTTCCGGTGTTGGGACCACAGCAACCGAGCGCGAGTGTTCTTGTCGGGGACATTCACTTGGAGTCTAGAGAGCACCGTATCAACAGGTCGGTCCAGAGTTTGTCCTTTATTCCCCCCTTTTTGTCTCAATAATTGATCTTCTATATATATAAATATAAAGTAAGTTGGCTGATAATATTCCCCAACTTCTTATTCTCTTGGAGTCTAGAGAGCACCGTATCAACAGACTGCGGGTGTAATGTCGAGGCCTCTAGACACGGTGCTCGTAGGAGCCACGCGGTGCTACATGCCAGAGCCCATACACAATTTCCCCCTTGTTCATTTCTTTCTGTATTGTGGTCAATTATGTATTTGTATGGTCCATTTGGAAAAGTCTTTTCTTCTAAAGTGAAGTATTCTAGATAAAAGCGAGTGTGATTTATGAAGACGTATTTCCTAACATACAGGGTACTACAAACACTTAAAGTTTAAATAGAATCATTCTTGTGCAACCGATCATATATATAACTATATTAATTTATGTAGACCATTGGGAAAATCAGGGTGAATATACTAAATCTAGAGTAATTTTTGGTGTTGAGTTGTGAACCCGGGAATTAGAGCCGCGAGTCCGTTAGAGACCATGGAAGTGCAAGTCACGCCCGAATTTGAATATTTCTTTTCTCTTTATTTGTGTACACTGTGTTAGGTTAAGAGATCAAGTTATACGTATAATTAATGTATGTAAATTATTGATCAGGCATAAAATTCATCTGTGTGCAGTATTTTCAACATCTTGTTGAGTGGTAATAGCCCAAGGATCTTATCAGTTGTGGTGATCACATGATTAATAAGCTTTGTACCGTGATATGTGAGTCAGCCTGATTTATTTTCTGTGGAGAAGAGAACATTATTATCCCAGTTATTCTGGAAGAATCAGAGACTGAAGTATAATCTGTGTACTTGTTTCTATTGTTCAAGGGTTAATTTTATTTAATGTATGTTAAGGTTAGTAAATCATAGATAATCATTTTTCTTATGTGTTTGATCTAAATTCCTCTGGGAAGTTTGATTGTGAGATCGAGTGGCCCGCAAGGTATGTTACTATCTATAGGATTCACGCATTCTAATCTACTCATGCTACCCTGATTACCGTCTCTAGGCCTCAGTGTCCCATCTTTCACTGTAACGGGACTAATAATTTCTTTCCTGGCAAACGCTAGGTGGTGGCAGCCTACTAATATTTTTCTTACTTCTACATGTTGGTAAATCTTCCTAGAGTTAGTAAATCAACGAGGCCTTCCTTAAAAATTTTAGGATCTCTTCCTCGGTAGTAATCAGTAATCAGTAAAATCTAATAAATTTATATGGTATCAAAATAAATAGTCGTAAAATTAATATCGTTACAGTAACAGTCTTGTTTGATTTCTCCACATTTAGCATACTCTCTCTGCTCTAAGTTAGCCCAACTCCTTATATTAATCACGACTGATATTTAGGCCAGTTTTTTGGTATTAATTCTTAAATCCGTTGTGCCAGCTAGGAGTTGCCCCAGCAAGATCCGGCTTATTATTATTACTATTATTAGTTATTGAATGTCAAGGGATAAGCTAACTTTCTCGAGGCCAACAGTACAGTAATACAGCCTTCTTGAGTGTTTAGTCTTTGCTGTGTACTGTTGAGAAAGTTTATAAAATTCTCGTCTCTAGAGAACTGGTGAAGTAAGCCAGCATAAAAGTGAAATCGTTACTTGATTTCACGAGTCGATTCTCTTGTGCTAATCGACCAGGCAATCGCTTGGATTTGTCTATAAACATATTCTCATTTCCCCCCAGACATCTGGCGACCTCATTCCAGGATATAAACTCCTAGCCCTGAAATTTTTACTGAAATAACTCACTCACTCTTAGCTAGGTATTAGCTATTATTAAAGATTATAGGCACTGCCTTGCTGGTGGTTATTGATTTTGCTTCATTAACTGCATGTAAGTTTTCCCAGTCATTTGCAATTTCTATTTCCTCTTCTCTACCAGTTCACTACACTGGTCACTACCAGACTGTGCCTGTATTCTTTATTCCCAAGTATTAGCATTCGACTGCTGAACAACAGCCCATATATCAGTCTATTTCACTCATTCTCAGTCTGAGCATCATGGCAACCAGTATATACCTACAGGAAGCCAAGGATATGGGGCTTGCTAACTCCCAGGATATTAAAGACTACGTGCTATCGCGTGAGAATGCCGCCTGTGAAGAGCGGAAAATAGAACATGAACACGAGCGAGAACAGCGTGAGCGTGAGGAACGTGAGAAAGAACGTGAGAGTGAGGAACGTGAAAGAGAACGTGAACACGAGTGAGAACAGCGTGAGCGTGAGGAACGTTAGAAAGAACGTGAGCGTGAGGAACGTGAAAGAGAACATGAACACGAGCAAGAACAGCGTGAGGAACGTGGGAAAGAACGTGAGCATGAGGAACGTGAAAGAGAACGTGAACACGAGCGAGAACAACGCGAACACGAGCGAGAACAGCATGAAGAACGTGGGCGGGAACAACGTGAACACGAGCGTGCTGAGCGCAAGGCATGTGACAAAACATGAGCTTGAGGTGTTGAAGCTCAAGCGAGACTCCTTGGCTTCGGGCAGATCGGGTGCAGCCAATCCAAGCTCCACGAGTGTTTCCCCAGCACCTGTTCTAGCAACACCACGCCTAAAGCTTCCTTCGTACAAGGAAGGTGAGCGAATCGAGCCATTCATAGCTCGTTTCGAAGACATGGCACTGCTGTACAATCTGGATGAGGCAGCTAAATCAGTTTCTTAACTTGATTGAGGGCCCTGCCCTCAATATTCTCCACAGAATTCGCGGAGACAATCTCAAGTACGAGATGATGAAGACAGCACTTATCAAAGCATATGGTCTTACCATTGATGACGCCAGAAATAAGTTCATGAGGGCCGTCTCCAGGAAAAGGAGACAGCTGTTCAGTTCCTCGACCGTCTCACTGCGTACTTACACGAGTGGATGGTGAAGGATGAGACCCCTAGCACGCGAGAGGGAATAATCGACCTTATGCTGCCCACACAGCTGGAAAAGTCGTGGCCTGCTGAGCTTATGGCTCAGCTCAAGATTTGCAAAGTAAAGGATGCAAACCAACTGGTGGAAAAGGCTGATGCATTCTTCACTGCATACGGGTACCAAACTGGTAAGCAACAGTCCTGGAACAGGACAGATACTGCTAAGTCTGGGAAGCAATCTCAGACTGAACCCCATCATCAAGGTCATTCTCAGAATAATGGTCATGGTCCAGGCAAATCGCAGTAGGACCAGGGGCAGAATACAAAGCAACCTGCTTGGAAGAGGTACAAGTACCCTAACCAGCAGCAGTATCAGCCACGCGATCGACAGGAGGGACAATCCTTTTCAGCACCAGCCCCAGTGTATCGGAGGCAGGAGGCAAATGCAGCCTTCATTCCCCAGCAAGCACATAACGGTGTCGTCCCTACCAGCACAGGCCCTCCTTCACAAGGAACTAGTCCCCCTCAGATGGTGAACCCACCTCCACACATGGTCAATGCTCCTGCTCCCCATATGGTGAGTACGACCCCTCATGCACCTAGTCCAAGTACGACCCCTCAGGCACCTAGTCCAAGTACGACCCCTCAGGCACCTAGATCTCAGGGCGTCATGTTTGCCGAGTTGTGTGCCATGCAGCCTTATCAATGGCTGGCTGCTTCCTCCACAGGCCCTCCCACAGGTAACAGTGCCTTCCTTCTTCAACCAGGGTTTGTGGGAGGTGTTTCCATAAATGTTCTGAGAGACAATGGTTCCTCAGGTTGCTCCGTCAAGCAGAGTCTAGTTTGGCCCGAGGAGTACATAGGTAGGCACACCCAGGTTAGACTTATTGACGGATCAGTGAGATTGTTCCCTGAGGCACATATCCAGGTAGCATCTCCCTTTTACACAGGTTCGACAGTTGCAGTTGTCATGCCAGAACCTATGTTTAACCTCATTATAGGTAACATACCAGGTGCCAAGTATAGTTGCACCATAGATGTCACTACTCAGATTTTGGCTGCAGTAACACAAGCCATGGCGAAGGCTCCAAACTGTGTCACCCCGGTGACCATTGCATTGCCGCAAGATCTGATTAATAGTCAAGATGTCCAAGAACAACAGTCTGACCCGACACTTGCTCTTGTGCAGAAGAAGCAAAAGGGTAAAGTGACTAAGTATTCATGGGGATATTGAGCCAGGTTCCTTCGTAAACAAGGCTGGATGTACCGTGAGTCACGAACACCTCAGGGCAAGGATCGACTGCAGTTTGTCGTTCCCCAAAAGTACCACCAAGCAGTATTAGAATGGGGTCATTGTTCAAGAGGTCACATGGGCAAAAAGAAAACCCATGGCTGCAGCCGTGCTGACTTTTTCTGGCCAGGAATGGGACAGGAAATAGATAGGTTTGTGCATTCCTGCAATGTGTGTTGATGCACCACCAATCAGGAACTTCTCCTTTCTGTGCCGTTTGAATCCATGCCCATAATCTCTGAGTCGTATGAGAGAGAGAGCTGTGGTAATGTGGGTGCAGACCTGATGTCTCCCCCGTTGGCCCTGCAGGACACAATATGTCTAGGGTCTGTACATACATATGTACTGTAGGTTAAGGCGGAAGTTCGAGACCCCCGCAGAGGCAATCCGAGGCTGTGTCTGAATTACCTTGTGATGTGTCGACTCGAGCTGTGGGCCTCTCTGAGGATTCCTGGAAAATACACAATATCCACGTGGGTGTTCACACCCACGCTGGGTGTTAAAATGTGACCTGCCCGAGTTTGCATAGGGATTCTCAACTTACCTTTATTAGCTATAAGTGTGGAGTTGTAAGTGTGTAGTCACAGCGATCCCAGCTGTGGACACCGATGATGAACAGGAAGTTGCGGTGATCCCAACTGTGGACACTGATGATGAGCCCTTTATTAGCCATAAGCATAGGATTACGAGCGAGCTGTCACGGCAATCCCAACTGTGGACACTGATGACAAACGGGGCGATCTCAAATGTGGACACTGACAACGAGCCCTTTATTAGTCGTAAGTGTAGAGTCATAAGGGCAAGTATGCCCTAGAATGTCTGAGTGCATAGGAGCAAATACCACCAGACAGTACGTAGATTAGGAGCATATGCACAGAGCCCTGAGTTAACGGTCACTACTCTTACTTTCGATCTGTGATGGAATGTGGGTCACTGAGGGCCCTGTTAGTTAATTGGCACCCGTCGGGATCTTTTTAACGTACCAGGGGTCAATGCTACAGGGGGTGGATCAGCTGAAGTGAAGCGGTCTCACAGATGAGAGAAGGAGCTGGTGCCTGATTGACTGCTGTCTCCCTCACCCCTTATATCCACACTGTGTCTATGTGATAACCAGGGAACACCTTGTTCTCCGGTAATAGGGTTATAGGTTTAACCAGGAAATAATGGCGACCTCAAATGTACAAAACTGGTTTTCCTTCCAGAACATTTTCTTACATTCCCTCCACTTTTCACTCAAATTCCTTCCAAACTCCTCATCCACTCTCTTCTTACTAATCTTTTCACCTCTCTCCTCCTCACTACATATAACTCTCTCGTCCGTCTCTCAGCTTCTTTGTTGCCCATTCCTCATCCACTCATTATATGCTTTCTTCTTTTGTGCCACAGCCTCTCTCACCTCTTCAGTCCACCATGCTGTTCCCTGAACCCCCTTTCGTCTTCTCTTCACCCCACACACCACCTCACATGCTGCACAGATTTCTTCTGTGAATACCTTGCACACACCCTCCACGTCCCCCATCTGCTCCAATCTATATTTACCCAATCGCTCCTCCACTTCCCTTCTATATTCAGCCTTTATTCCATCCTCTTGTAACTTTTCTACCCTCCTTGTAACACATACTTCCTCCTGTCTTTCCCTTCTTCTCTTCCTCCATCTTGTTTGGACTCTGATTCTGGCCACCACCAAGTGGTGGTCAGAAAGTCCACTCCCCCAACCTCTATATACTCTTGCATCCATTATACATCTTCTCATCCTTTCATCCACACACACATAGTCAATCATTGCCTTCCGTTCATTCATTCCCCGGTCCTCTCTTCTCACCACTCACCATGTATACCTATGGATCATTTTGTGCCTGAAGAGGGTATTAACTACCACCAACCCCCTCCCAGCACAAATGTCCACTAAAGCACTGCCATTCTCATCCATCTCTGCAGGAACACCCCACTCACCAACCACTCCATCCACCTTCTCATTCCCTACTTTTCCATTCATATCTCCAATTGGTGTAAAAATCAAACCCATCAACAACAGCTTTGGTGGTTTATTTAAATGTATAAGCAAATTCAATACAAATAATATATACAGGAATATTTTTTTTTTATAAAAATATTTGATTATTTCAATATATCTAAAAACTACCATCTTAACAAAAACAAGGCAAACTGACTTGAATGGGATACTGAAGGATGGATTCTAGTGAGCTTATAAGGCTCCCTTGTGGCCCTTCCTTAATTTACTTAATATAAATTTACCTTAATATTTTCTTGTATGTTATTTACCCCTTTTTGATAATACTGTATATTCGAGCAAAATAGGTACAGTATTATATAAACAAAAAGCCTCCAGTCACCTCTAAGGGATTGAACCTATGCAAAGGCCATCACTCTGACTGGGGCATTCTAACCACTAAACCTCCAGGCACCCAACTCATGAATAAATACAAGAGAATATTAATGTACCATATCAAGCAATACAAGATCTGTCCAAAAAGAAACTGAACTTTTTAAATAGCGCATTAACTAATCGGCATAGTGTGGTAACGACGGGAGCACTGTGTGGTGGCGACTTTGAGCTTTAGTTCAACACTAGCCACGTCACATTATGGCACTTACTCATTGAGGTAGAAATGCTTGAGTGAACATGTGTTTGGCACTCTTGACGAATTTTCTGTTTCTTCCACTGTCCAAAATTGGTGACCTTTCAGGGTAGATTTCAACTTTGGGGAGGAGGGGGGGGAAAGTCTGTAGGAGCCAAATCCAGAAAGCAGGGCAGCTGGGGGACGATAGCTGTCTCGTGCCTTAATAAAAAGTCATGGATAAGGAGCGACCTGTAAGCAACTGCATGTCATGGTGCAGCATCCAGGTTTTGCTTGTCCATGCCTCAAGCTTCTTCCTACTGCCTCCCTCAAGCACTTCAGGACGCCCAAGCAAAACCCTTTACTGACTGTCTGACCATGCGAAACAAACTCACGATGAATGACACCTTCCAATAAAAAAGGACGATCAACATCACCTTCACATTTGAGCAACTGATGTGCTGTTTTTGGTCATGGTGACGATGTTTCAATCCACTGCGATGACTGCCTTTTCGTTTTGACATAGTAGCCATAAACTCATGTTTAATCACCTGTTATGACATTTTTCAAAAAGTATTCACCCGCATTTGAACAAACAAACAGCCCCTGACTGACCGAGACACGATTCTCTTTTTGGTCATGTCATCAGATGTAGCACAAGTTTTGCAAAGAAGTGATGCACTTTCTGTTTTTCAGTTACAATCATGTGGCACGAACTTTTAGATGCCTCCATCTTCGGACACATCATGGAGTCAGGTGACGATTTTCACAGATTGCAACATGCACTTTCTCAACATGATTGTCATCTCAATGTGGAAGGCCATCCAGAATTGGGATCGTCTTTGGTGGATGTTCTCAGCTTGAACCACTGGAACCATTTGTGACACTGCTTATGGCTCAAACAATCATCCTCATAAGGCTGTTGCAACGTCTGAAAAGTCTCCGTAAAAGTGTTTCTCAATCTGAAACAGGATCTCACACAAACACAATGTTCTTCGAGATCTTTCAGCATTCAACTTACAACAAATTGTCAAGTGCACTAAACACATGTTCACTCAAGCACGCGTACCTCAGTGATTAAGCAATGTGGCATGATGCAGCTACGGTCAGACCAAAGTTCAAAGCTGCCACAACACAGCATTCCCATCACTGTCACACTACAGTATGCTGGCTAGTTGGTGCATTACTTAAAAAGTTAGGTTTCTTTTTTAACAGATCTCATAAACTGGTCAGGATGAGGTGCCAAGGGGCCTCCTAAGCAGCCAAGAATACCACCCAGGGTTACTGGGAGGGATGAGGACTAGAGGGAGGAGCAGGAAGGGCTGGGAGAGATAAGGACTGGAATACTAGGCTAGACTGGCAACTTAGCATTTTTGGTTCCACATCAACCGGACTCCGCAAAGTTCATTTTTTCAAGATTTCAGCAACGATTACATCCAGTATGATATTGTCTGCGAGATGTAGGGACCTGTGGCTAAGCTATTACAGTCCAGAATGTTTTAGAGCAGACCAGCCTACTTGGTTATCAAATAACTGACAAGTGTTGCAATATTTATAAAGCAACTGTGCATTCAAACGTAAAGTACTGATCCCTTTAACAATGATGATTTTTCAGTTTTATTCACTTTTGGCCTGATGACTATTCAGTTTAGGAAGTATCCCTAAGACTGAAAATTGTAAATGGTGAAAGATCTGCAGTTTAACCCCTGTACTATAAAGATATATTCTTGCTATCATCAAGAAACAGAGTATGAAACACTCTCCACTAACACTTTCACTAAGCAGAATAAGGCTCTCTGTTGGTGGTAAAACTGAGACATCATTGCACAGAAAGTTTATCAAAATGGTGGTACAGTTGTTTCAATGCTTATAACACTGCAGCACTTGACAGGGTTCTGTTGTTTTCTTTGGTCACTATAGCCCCTAAGTATTCAGATTTGCAATCTGAACTTAGGCAAGTCAGATGGATGAGGAAACAAAAAAGGTGTTTCATCCAGCATCAATAACTGTGGGAAGTACTCTGGCTGGTGGGGGACTGGAGTAATGTATATGAGAAGTGTGGGCACAGCTGTTGGGAGTGTGACTGATGGGTTTGTTAACTTGGGGTGGTAGTGTAAATTCCAAAGGTAAAGAGTCAACAACATGAGGAAGACACACATGAAAGATTAATTTTTCAAAATGAGGTGAGATGGGATGTAGTAACTAAATGAGATGAGGGTTTGGTGACACAAGATTAACAGAAGACAAGTCATAATAAAGACAGACCTGAAGGGAGAAAACAACAGGGAGAGTGTTCTATCATTGTCATTCCCTGTCAGGGGTGGGGGTGGGGGGATGGTCCAAGAAGGAGTAGGACATCAGAGATGATGGTTGTGTTCTCTCTCTCTCTCTCTCTCTCTCTCTCTCTCTCTCTCTCTCTCACACACACACACACACACACACACACACACAGATTTTTTTGGAGATACACACACACAGATTTTTTTGGAGATAGAAGCATGACTGAGTGAAAATTGCATGTACTTCACTCTTAGCATTCACATAAGTTTGGCAGTGTGGGAGGGGGAGGGGGGAAGTGCAATAACAACATTATTATCTGGGTAAATGATTCTTTCTTCCTCTATATTTATGTGGCTCTTATTCCACTGCAAGGCTGGAAGGCATGGGACTGATTCACAGTAACACAGTGGGTAAAATGAGTGGGATGGAAACAGAATTACAGTTAAGAATATTCCACACAGCAAAGTAAATGAGTTCTGTGCAACATTACAGAAATAAGCATCTGAACTCTCTCCTACCTTTGTATAGTCTTAAACACTGAAGAAATAAAGAACTCCAGCTGTTTCCTGAATTTCCTTCCTACCCACTTCACCCGAGAAGGGATGATTTGTAAATTAGAACATTACCTCAACCTCTTCAGTATGATGACATCTTTTTATTATATTCTTGCTAAAATTGGATAACTTTATTAAATTTCCTATGGACTACTTGTGGTGAAGGAGTTAATGAAGGCTATATCTAACCTCCAGTTAAAAAAGCTTCCCCTATGCTGAAAAAGTAATCTGGAAGTAGCAAGAATAAAATAAATGGCATCGTATTAAAGAGGTTATCACAAATACTTAATGCCATAATACTGAGATTTTTTGTCACCTAATACACTGTTTGACACTTTGATGCTAAAACCTGAGGTATAAAATACCTCACCTGAGAATAATACATACAGCATAACACAGAGCCATATTTTAGTTGGCATAAAAGCATTTGCAGCACTCTTCCCTTAGTGATTTATTATTGTGTATTGTGTCTTTATTTTCTATATTAATCACCCATCATTCACTCATTTCTTTATTGTGCTATCAGAAGTGTAAGGGTCTGCGGTTGGGCTACCTAGGTCAGACACATATGGCAAGAATGACCAACTACTCGCTCCTGAATAGTATTACTGTATGTGAGCGACAGATTTATCCACCCTTGCATTAGAACCCTTAATGGGCCACATCTGGTTAAATTTACAAAATCTTTGAAATACTGACACAGTCTGCATGGGTAAAATAGGATACTGATGTGTAGTAATGAAGGTAAAATAAACCGCTAAGGAAGAGATGTTATGAAAACCCTTAACCAACGACAATTTGACCCTCAATTATAACGGATCACATTCAGAATTCTAAAACCTAACATCAGGCTGTGGATTTCTGCAACATCCTAAAATTAAATAAATGTTAACACATAAACACACTTTGTACAAGAAAGTGAATGTGACAATGAGGAACTGTGGGATGCATCTTGGTTGGTTGTTGTAGAAAGCAACCACCAAGTCTGTTCACAAAGTGGGAAAGGAAGTTCTCCTTAAGAAAGTCATTCCTGTTAAGTCACCTTTTTAAATGTTATATCTTGCCATTGAACACTATTAATGTTTCACTCCTACCAATAAATCTGACAGCTTCTTCAATTTACAGTATTATACTGATTGTATTGAAAGTGTTGTTTAGAACACATCACTGACATATGAGAAATTAATGTAAACAGGCAGCTCTTGTGTTAAGTCAGGGATATGTTCCAAAATATCACAACTAAAATTTGGGAGAAACTGGCAATTCAGCTTTATTGACAAATGCAATTTAGCCCCTTGAAACTAGTGGTCTCTTCTAATTTTGTTCTTGACATCACCAGGTAATTTGAAGAAACCTGACAATTAGTGAAGGGCTTATTGCAGGCTATAACTAACCCTTCCAGTTAAAAGTCTCCAAAGTTGAATTAAATCACCTAAGGTTGGCACCAATAAACTCCAAAGTCATGAGATTTAAAGGGTTTAGCAAATATATTCTACAATTTTACTGTGTACTTAAGCATTTCACTGTCATTACCTCTGCCAAAGACATTATGTTTTTGCCAGTGTTGTTTTGTTTGTGTGTTAGCAGGATTACTCAAAAAGTTATTAACGGATTTTGGTGAAAATTAAAGGAGGGGTAGGGAATGGCCCAAGGAACAGTCCACTAGATATTGGTGCTGGCTCATCATCCAGATCCAGGAATTTTTAAAGAATTTTATGTTCACTAGGTAAGTACTCATGAAATAGAATTTCAAGTAAAATATGATGACATGAGTTTTATATGGTTCCTGCTAAATAAAAATAAACAATAACAAAAAAACCGGGGGAATCTTTTTTGCAAATGGAGAATTGTTCAGCCTCAGTGGAGGTTTGCAATCTTGGACTGTTCATTATTTATAACTGTATTTTGTCAATTTCCAGATGATTTAATTCAACTTTGGGGGGAGATGTCTCCATCATGAATGGTAACAAAGCAAAACTGTCAGATGGTGGGGGGGAGGTTATTGGGTTGAGGGGCTTAATGGCAAATAAGATAATAAGAAAGATGACTCATAATGATGACTTTCCGTGCTTGGCTCATTTGACACCCATAATGTTCTGCTGCTTTGTGCGTTTGGTGGGAAGGAGAGCAAATGCTCAGTCTTAACTGCTTCAAATCAGTGATGACTTTTTTTTTTTTATCTCACTCTTGCTGCTTCCAGACTTTCTGATTCTAAATGAGAACATTAATTTTCAGTAAAGAGGAGAATGATGGTTAAACCTAACTCAGCCACATAAAAAAAAAAGTCTCACTTTTTAAAATTAATGCATTAAAACTGCAAGAACTGAATTCAAAATACACCACCTTATTGAAGGGGCTGACCACTTCTGTTCAGGAATGTCCTTATTTTATTCGTGCTATCTCCAAACAATTTCATTTAGCTTAGGATATACTTTTAAAATTAGAGGGGTTATATGTAGCATTAACTTTTTTCTACCAGGCTCTTCTACCCTGAACAAACTGTCGGGCAGCAGCAAGAATTACAGGCACAGTATTCATAAAATTGTCACCATGCTGATGTTCACTACATTAGCCCATGGATATCATTACAGTGTTCCATTCATACAGCTTCTAAATTATTTTACTGAGCTTATAAAAGCCCCCACAGAGTGAAGTGGTTAATGATAGCTATACCTAACCCCTCCAGTTCAAAAAGTCTGTCCTAAAGTGAATAAAGAAGCCTCAAGATAGAAAGAATCACATTAAAGAGATGCCATCTGATGTATAGGGTAAAAGAAGGCTAAATCTAACTCCTCCAGTACAAAAAGAATACAGTATCCTTAGATGAATATCTCTGCTTGGAAATAAGAATTACACAATAAACTCATGTCAGTTTCAAAACAGGCAAACTAAAATATCTTGGTTTCTATTTCTGTGAACTATATGACTCCCTACAACTTGTTTATTATCCTATTTTCACATATTGCTGGTGCATATTGCTCATGCAGTCCTCATAAATCAGGGATCTCCAAAGTATCAAATTTTTTTCCCTACACAATTAGAGAAGTTAGTTTACTACTACTACCAGTAGTAGTAGTAATAAAAGTAGCAGTATAACAATAGTAGTAGCAGTGGTAGTAGTTGGTGGTGTTCCACTTCACCCTGGTAATTGGTTAGATGGTTACCACCCAGCATTATAAATGGTTTTCTGGGTAACAGGACAGCATTAGATTTGTCACTTAGTCTCTCTCTTAATTTTACAGTTTTGGTAATGATGGAACAGTGACTACTAATCAGGCAGTCTGATGAAATATCATAATTCTTTTGCAAATGACTGGAGCTGTAAACTGGAAAAACTAATAAATCAGCTGTATGGGCATTATTATGAATAATGAACAGTAACTAACTATTGTTCTAGCAGCTCTCATTATGTCAAGAATGTTTCAAAATGTCAAAAAAAATTTACATACAACTACTGCTGCAAAGTTGGAAAAATGGCAAATCAGCTTTGTACAGTACATAGTGATGGAACTTTAATAAGTATTTTTCTGTAATTTATCGTGGACAAAATACCCAAAGATGTCCAATAAGGCAACTTAGCACATGGGTTTACTATATTAATTTGGGCTACAGAAATCAACAAAACCTCTCCCTATAAATTTATTTAACTTACTGCAGATGATTATTCTCTTATTTAGGCAGCCATCACTGTACATTTGGGATGTGTTCGAAAATATCACAACTTAGGAATAAAACCTTTGACAGGTAGCTTTTCTATAGTTTTTTGTGGACCTAACTCTTTCCACCACATGATGTATTTATTATTTTATTCCTGCTATGCCCATATGATTTTATTCCTGCTAATGGCTGGGAATTGTTTTGAGCTGAAACTGAGTCAAAAGAGCACAAAAGCTTTAATATAAAGTAATAATGTTAAAAATGGGGCTTCACGACAAAGACTATCTATATATCTATAACCAGATGCCTTAATCCCACAGAGGGCTGCCACATGCAAATCAACATGTCACCCTGTCCTCTGCCACTGGATTGCCCTCTCTCAACTCGTACCATTCTCTCTCATTTACCTATTCACCCTATCCCTCCATCTCATCCTTGGTTTCCCCCTTCCACGTTACTCACATGGACTCCTTATCAATATCATTCACTTTTCTCTTCACAAAACCACCCTATCCCAAGGTACTTCTTATAGTGCTTTCTAACACATTCACGTCAATACCACAAAGATCCTTCACTTCCTCATTCTGTCTTTCTGTCTCTCCACATAATTTCACATGCTCCTCTCAAGGACCTCATTTCCATTCCTCTCACTCTCAACTTGTGTTCTTCAAATTGAGTCCAAGCTCCAGTTCCAGTTCCATATATTGAACACAGTAGTCATGTTAAGGCATTTTACTCCCATGCTCACTTCCTTATCACTTATCTCAGTGAACCTACAACTTTTCTTTCCTGCTGTGCCCTTTTTGCATTTCATCCCCTAAAACCTCCAATCTTGTTCATCATATTACCTAACTATTTGAAGACACTCACTTTCTTCATTGCCTGTTCATTCATTCTGTCTATGCATTCCATAATCACTCCTCCCTAAGACTATAACTTTACTCTTAGCCACATTCACTTTCCAATTTCATATCTTACACACCTTGAGTGTGTGTATTTAGACGGTATGGACATGTGGAGAGAATGTACAATTTCATATCTTACACACCTTGAGTGTGTGTATTTAGACAGTATGGACATGTGGAGAGAATGTATGTGAACAGAGTGGTAAAAAAGGTATATCTGGGCAAATTGATGGGAGGAAATGTGGTAAACCTTGAAGAAGGTGGATAAAGATGGTAAATAACTGTGTGAGAAGGGGAAGTATAGGAGCTAACAAGGCTAGGGAAGTAACTGACAAATGATCGAGTTGTCCGGATGAATTTTGGGCGGAGTGTATGACCATGGTTTGGCATCCCCTTTTAACTTGACAATCGGAGGACTGACTGTCAGAAACGAAAGTGTGAGGTTATGTGTGGAATGTTTTTTGGCCTATCAGGTTGCACCAGGATTCAGGGGACTTCAATGGTGAGCAAATGGGAGTGTGGCTCATTCAGCTGGGCAAACTGATTAATATCTTTTCTATTAAGTTTCCTGTGGCTTACTAGACCCTACCTTACCCCACCCTGAGGTGGGAATAGAGGTCTGGATGATGATGATGATGATGACACACACTTCAAAATACATTCATCAGGCCTTGCTCAGCTAATAAAGTATTGTCAGCAAACACCACTCCTGTACATGCAATGTCTAAACCCTATCCTCTCTCGCTAAGAACACTCCAACCTTGACTGCCCTACTCTGTATTTCTTTATGACACCATCTAAATATATATAATCAATGACCATGGAGAAATGCCACATCCCTCTTTCAGTCCCACATTCAAATAAAAGAATTAACTTCATTCACTTTCCACACACAAGGATTCACTATACCTTACCACTACAAAGAGGGGATTATACTTATTGTTCATGGGTTCTACCATTAGTCATCACTGTTACTCTCCCCTCCCATTTCACTTTTTTGCTTTGAAGTCCCAATTAAAAAAAAAAAAAAAACTGAAGTTCTACAGTAAAGCTACCTACACAGTTTCCCCCAACTTACAGTAGTAATTTAATACTGTATGTATACAAATGATGAGGACAATTTAGAAAAAATCCCTGACATACAAGGGCCTTACTATACAGTATCTGAAAATTACATGGTGGGAGGTGCTATTACACATTAAGTGGTGTAAGGTTTCTGTTTCTGGGTAATACAGTAAGCCCACATTTTAAATAACCCTTCTTGACTTTTTTGCTATTTATACCTTCAACCCACTGACATTTTCTTAGTTTGTTCTTGCTACTTCCAGATATTTTTATTCTATTTAGGAAAGGCCTCTTGTACTGATGGAGTTAAACAAGGCCATATCTAATTCCTCCAGTTCAAAAAGTCTCCTACAATAAATAAAATTGCCTGGTAATGCAAGAAATGAAAAAAAATGATGTCCTGAAGTTGAAGGGTAAGTCCACATTAAGTTACAAAAACAATTCTTAGTGAAGCACCACTGCTGCCTACAGCTAATGCTAATTTGCCTTTTCCCCTAACTACTAGTACCAGTTCTAGGGAAAAAGTTGTAATATTTTTTAATACATCCCTGACATTCAACGAACACAGCTTGTGTATACAGTGCTCGGTCACACACTGCCACAGTGTAAATTCACAAACATACTAAAATAAATTGCCTGTTTTACCCAAAAGCTGTTTCTGTGGGAAGGACAAGCAAACGAGAATGCAGGCTCTTTCCTATTCACTCTCAAAATACAAATTTTGTTTCTGCAGAAAACACACTCATTTGATTTAGAGATACCTTCATGTGACTACACAAAGTACCAAGCCAAATTATTTTTTGTAGCTCTGGTAACCATTTACAGTAATCTCTCAATTATCCAGCATAATTCAGCCAAACTCCCCACAGGATATTGCATCGGTATCCCCAATCCGCTATCCATTCGGTGCTGAGCTGGATAATGTCACCATCCTAAGCTCTTCGTCTCGACCCTCTTTCATAAAAACTTTCCTATAACATTACTCACGATTAAAAGATTAAAATCAAGCATAAAATACAATACTGATGGTACTGACACAGTATATATAGCAAAGTACTACAGTACATGTACATAATATAATCATAATCACACTCACCTAGTGTTGGCACCACCACAAAAGCCACTAACTCAGCCATCACGTAGAACTAGAATACAGTAATCAGAGCATTAGGGCATGGAGCACTGAGGGGCCACAAGGGAAGTCACAGCACTACAGCAACAAGCAAGGCATGGGGGCTGCAGGCTAAGTCACAGCACTGAAGGTAGCCACCTCATGGGTCACAAATGCACAAGACACAGAAACATCCTCATTATACGGCACCCAATGGAGAGAATAAGAGGGCAAAGGCAGGGCTGCCGGAGAATCTGACGGTGGTCTACTGATTCTGTCTATTGAAGGCTCTGATTGGTTATCATCTGTGCTTTCTGGTTGGCTACAACACAGATATCATCAGTGTTTTCCATTTTACTAAATAGTGGAGGGATAACATGTTTTAACTGACATCCAGGCATGCATACTGTAAAGGTTACCAGTACCATGTTATATCAGTGTATCTGTCATCATGCACAGAATGATCAGGTTAAGCCACATACTTATTACATACAATTCCAAACACCATCGGTATAGAGAAGTTGTACTGCTTCACAATAAATATCAGGAATGGATGCTGAAGTGGCACAATACGTAGCAACGATAATGATGAACACACCAATCATCCACAGTGCACGACATTCATGTATGACATCCACCTCATGACAATGATTAAGCGGATGTGCAGTGCGTCCTCGAATGCGAGGCCTGGGGGGGTTAGGTTTATGATGGAAGAGTTCAGGGAAAGGATGGGACTGGAGTGTACTGACGTTTGTGATGGAGAGAGGTAGATTGAGATGGTTTGGGCATGTGGAGAGGATGGGGGATAATAATTGGATTCAGAAAGCAAGAAGTGTTAACGCTGGGGGAAGGGCTGCGAGAGGTAGACTGAAAATGACCTGGGACAAGGTCATAGATTGTGACCTCAGGGATAAGGGACTGAATATGGATGCAGTCAAAGACTGAGTAGCATAGAGAGCTGCCATTAGGTGGCCAAAGCCGACGCATGCAAGCATGTTGGAGCCCTTATAAATGAAGCAATCTATCTATCTTATAAACGAAGCAATCTATCTATCTACCCACTGCCAGATGCCTCAATTCCATAAGGGGGGGCCACAAACAAATTGTCTCCATGTTGCCCTGTTCTCTGCCATTTCACTGCCCTGCTCCCAGCTCCCCCCTCATATATCTATCCATTCCATCCCTCCATCTCATCCTTGGCCTCCCCCTCCCTCTCCCCCCCCTCCACCTCACTCACATACACTCACTCATTGTCTCTCACTCTCCATCCTTTCCACATGGCCAAACAATCTCTATGTATTTCTCCTAATGCTTACTATCACATCAACATCCAAACCACAATGTTCCTCTCAAATAACTCATTTCCACTGCTCTCACTCCTGACTTGTCTCCCTCCAACAAGGTCCAAGCTTCACTTCCATATATTAAAAGTTTTTATCACAAAACTGTCATCCAGCGACTTAACTTTCATGCCCACTTACCTCTTTCTTATCACTGCTTTCAAAGAACTAGCAACATTTCTTCCTTGCTGCACTCTTTTGAGCACTTCACCCTCCAAACTTCCATCCTTATTTATCACACTGTCCAAGTATTTAAATGCATTCACATTTTCCATTTCCTTATCATCCAACCTCACTGTGCATCCAGTAACTTCATTTCTCTCAAAGACAATAACTTTACTCTTCCCTACATTCACCTTTACATTCCATTTCTTACACACTCTCCTGAACTCATCCACCAAGCCTTGCAGTTCCCCTTTGTCTTCACTTAACAATACAGGATCATCTGCAAAAAACAGTACAGGGAATACCCAAACACTGCCCTCTCTCATTAGGATTGCTCCAACATCCACTGTCCTACCTTGTATCTCCTTTATAATTCCATCCATATACAGATTAAACAACCAAGAAGACATGACACATAACATGACATATACCTGTATCAATCCAACATTCTAATAGAAAAATTCATTCAGTTCACTATCCACATGCACTGCAACCTTAGCACCCTCATACATACTCTTCAATTCAACAACTTCCTGTTTACTCCATATGCTGTATTCTTAATACAGTATTTTCCACATTCCCTGTCTATCCACCCTGTCATATGCTTTCTCTAAATCCATGAAGGCCACATACAACTTCTTTCCCTACTCTAGAAACTTTTCCACTAAAGACCTAAGAATGATTATGTGATCTACACAACCTCTTCCCTTCCTAAAACCTCCCTGTTCTTTCCAACTAATTCCTCTGTTATTTCTGTAACTCTATCATTAAGTATCCTACCATATAGTGTACTTTTCCTACTACACTAAGAAAACAAATACCCTATGATTACTACACACTTTTTTTTCCCCTTTTCCTTTGTACAGGGGAATAATTATACCTGACTTCCAACCATCTGGGACTCTACCTTCCTCTAAGGCCAATCTGCAAATATTCCATATCCATTCTTCTACTACCTCTCACCCACGTTTCAGCATTTCACCATACACTCCATTAATTCCTGGAGCTTTCCCCATTTAGACTTTCTTCATTGCTTTCACTACTTCCATCCTACTGATTTCTTCCTCTCTTCTCATCTCCCTCCTTCTCCCAGCCATTTCCCAGCCACTTAGACTTGCATTACTTCCATTCTCTATATTCAGCAGTTCCTTAAAGTATTCTCTCTATCTGCTCACTTTTTCTCCCTTCTCCACTATATCCTTTTTACTTTAACTTGGCTCAAAATTGTCACCTCCCCATCTTGAATTCTACACTGTTACAAGAGATTAACACTAGAATATGACGCCTGTCACGAAGAAGTGCTATGGAGGGAATGTTGAACCATAACATTGTCCTTTCCTGTCAATGAGCTACATGAAATAAGCTACAAAAGGACGAAAATCTGGGCCAAGTTAGCATAAAACGAGTATAGCAATCTACCATTTTCATCTTTCAGTCCCATACTAACTTCTTTATCACCCTAACTCTCTTTACCTCTTTCCATAACATCATTCCCTCCACTTTACATTCAAATTCCTTCCAAATTCCTTATCCCCTCTCTTCTTACTCTCTCTTACCAATCTTTACACCTCTCTCTTCCTCTCTATATATAACTCTCTCTTCTGTCTCTCAACTTCCTCCACGCCCCTGCTTCCCATTCACTCACTATATGTTTTTTTCATTTGTGGCACAGCTTGTCTCACCTTTCATTCCACCATGCTGTTCCTTGCATCCCCTTCTGTCTTCTCTTCCCCCCATACACCACCTCACATGCAGCACAGATTTCTTCTGTGAATATCTTGCACACACCTACTTCATCTGCTCCAAATCATGTTTACTCAATCGCTCCTCCACTTCTCTCTTATATTATATTGTGTAACAACACAGAATCCGATTGAGCAGAACAGTAATATACAGCATAAACATATTACTGACGCGGTAAAACATACAGTATATTAGTTACCCGAAGGCTAAATGCTGGAAATGGGCCGTTACCAAACCTGATTTTAGAAAACACAAACTCGAAAAGGGTGGCTATTAAAATTATAGTACAGTGAGTCCTCGACAAACGAAAACCCAAAGTACGAATTTTCGATGTTATGAATGATGAATATAGGACAAATTCCACAATACGAAAGTATCTGTCTCGATGATACAAAAAGCAATACAAAAGGAAACACGAAAAATTCAAAATGGGCGCAGTGAACAACACCGCGCTTGCTTGCAGCGAGGAAACGAGCTAACCCCTCTCTGGTAAACATTTTTTCGCATGCTTCTCAGTTGAGTCCATGTCCCTCCTCACAGCTTTGCTGTGCACCTTTTCGTGCTGTTGAGACACGCCTCCCGAGCGCCCTGCATCATTTCCAGCATCGGGGGAGCCTGCTGCAAAGAGGAAGAATCCACCATACTCTAACTCTGGACAGGAAGTTGAAAATTATAAGATGTCACGAGGAGGGGCAGAAAGTCTCGGAGATTGGGTGTGCTTTAGGCCTTGCAGCTTCAACCGCTGGGACTGTGACTAAGAAAAAGGAGATGTACAAGAAAATGGCCACCTCCTTCTCTGCATCTACAATTGTATACAGGTACAGTATTACTTACTTCAAAATCATTTCGTTTTGTTTTTGAAGGCTGCAACATGCTTGCATGCGTCGGCCTTTTTGGATTGGAGCGTGTAGCATTTTATGACAGGATGCCCTTCCTGATGTCTACCAATGACCCTTGGGTGGATTCGATCCTCCGACCCTACGGCCAGAGCGGAGCGCTCTAACCCACTGAGCCACGGCTGCTACTATTACTTACTTCAAAATAGGAGGGATAAAGTTTATGTGGGGGGTCTGAGGGGGTCCTGGGACACATTCCCCCATTTCTATGTATATTTCAACAAGGAAAATCGTTCCAATATATGAAATTTTGAATTACCAGTTTTTTTTGGTCCCTAGCCCTGTACGCCATTGCAAAACATAAGCTACAACCACAAATACAGTGCTCCCTCCTGTAATGCGGTATCGAGTAACACAGATTTGCACTTATGCGATTACCTACAGTGCAACCAAGAAAATATATACCGCAGTCAAAAACAGATACAGTATACTGCGGCGAGTTGTCCGGTGTCGAAGCTCTCAGACGGCCTGCCAAAAGTCAAATATCATGAATGATGGCATCAGGCGATCTGTACATCCATATGTACCCCCAATGGCCAATTGGGCATCCTTCATTGATTTTTGGTGGTCTACCGCATTGTTTGCACGTCTGAGGTCCCTGTGGTACAGAGCACTGTCACTCTATCAGAGTCAGTCAGGTTAGTGACCTAAACTTTTTTTTTTTATCAAGAAGAACCCAATATCTGCCGAACTCATAATTAACAGCTTCGCTAATTAGCTATTTCTATAAAAAAAAAAAAAAAAAAAAAAGTCGGAAAAATACTGGGGATAAACTGGAGGTACTGTATATGAACTGAACTGGTAAGGTCTTTCTGCTGAAAGTTAAACGTAAATTTAGTGCTCATTCTTTTGTTCGTTTTTGTGTGAGTATGTGAAAGGAGAGTACTGATGCAAACAGTAATGTATTCCATTAACCCCTTAACCCTTAAAGCGCTAACAGGATCGATTGATCCTTTTTCAGGATTACGCAAGATACTGAATGTGATCAATAGAGGGGCTTTTGGGAAAAACTGCGGACACTAGGCTCCGGCCCGATTGTGATGTATATCGGTGCAAACCAATGAGAACTAAGTCCTAAGTAGGGAGGAGGAAGGAGGGCCATGGTGGTGGTGGTGGTGGGGGGGGGTGATACCCCCACCGTCCTCTCGTCGCTTTCCTCTACCCCAATACCTTTGTTCCCCCTCCCCCTCCATCACCTCCTGCTCCCTCCCTCCCTCCCTCCCCCACCATCCTCCATCACGCTGCCATGGTTCCCCCCCTTTCCCCCCCCTCCCTGTCTCCCTGGGGAGGGTTATATCCCCCTTACCCACCCTCCACACCCTTGTACTCCCTCTCTGCCTGTCCTCTTTTTCTTGTGGTGTCTGTCTCCCACCTTTATACCCCACTACCACCCCTCCAGGCCTCTCCCCAACCCACCCCCAACCCCCACCCCCTGTAGTATGCCGTCCACTTACAACTCACCCCCCTCTCCTGCCTAGAGTATTATATGTCACTGTTATTATTCATGGCGCGTATTTTCATTCAATACCAGATAACTGTTTATGTAATTGTATAAATCGACGCACAAAACATAGAATGTATGTTTTTTCATGTTTTTTTTATGAATCTCCGTGTGTATACCATAATGTTTCCTGTAAATGTTAGTAATGTTTGTTTGTTTATAATAAATTGTGTATTTGGGTGTTTGTCTTTCTCTTACACCAGTTTCATTATTTTGCATGCTTTTAGCTTTTTTCCCCCTTGAAATTCTTACAGTTACTTGATTTGATAGCTCTGAGGGGAGGGGATAGCGGGGAAGAGGTGAGGGGGAGTGGGTGCTAGAGTGTGTGGGTAACAGCAAGAAAAAAGATTCTGGATGCTTTTGTTCATTTTTTTTTTTTTTGACAGCTACAAAGCTGTCAGAGAATGGGACAGGGGGAGGGAAGCGTGTTAGTAGTGAGTGAGGAACAACCGACATAATTATTTTGCCTGCTATTGTTTGGGGGGTGGGGGGGAAGCTGGAAAATTCTGCAGGGGGGGTAGGGGGGTAGGAGGGGGAATCGGAGTAAGAGAGGGAAGGGTGATAGGAGTGGGTGAGGAAGGTCAAAGGAGGGGAGAAATGAGGGAGGGATGGGGTGGGAGTGCATAGAAAACTGGAGTCCCCTCCCCCCAGCAAGGCTAAGTTTTTCGAACTCTGACAGGCTATAGCTCATGAACCAGTTGGTCTAAAATGTCCTGGTTTGCAGCATAAGGTGTGTAAATTCAAGCTCTAAACCATGGGCATAACACTTTTAACTTCAGTAAGAGCTGAAAAATCAGCTCCATATACTGTACAGATTATCACACCGGCACGTTTGATCGAACTGCGTATCCTAGGGGTTAACCCCTTAACCGCGGGTCGTCACTTTCGTGATGCTCGGGCGCAATGGATCATACCGCGGGGCATCACTTTTGTGATTTTGTGTTGTTTTGAATTCGCCCGGGCTTTCAGGTGGTGACTTGTATCATCTATCAGCACTGCAAATGTCCAACAATAGTCAGAGCTGCTAATGTCATCAGTACTCCCATCCATTGTTGACAATTTAGCCAG
>JAGKTI010007062.1:0-13733 GCA_018397915.1 Birgus latro
ATATATATATATATGTATATACATATATATATACTGTATATATATATATATATATACACACACACACACACACACACACAAAAGTGAGTAAAGGTGTACTTGCCTGGTCCTCACGGAGAGTGATGGCACTGGAGCGAGAGTCGAGAAGTTCAGCACTCTGACTGCGCAGCTTAGCACTCCGAGACAGTCGGTTGCACAATGTCACCACCTTCACTGAGTGCTGCCAGAGGGACAGTTGAAGACTGAGTGGAATTGGCTATCACAGCTTTTCTCTAATCTACACATTTTATCTAATGTACATGAAAAAATGCTGGAGAAAATGGGGGAAAGCAAAATTATGATTTGGTGAATTAGGGATATAAGAAAATGCTATACATATGTGCTGGATGCTGCAAATGATGGTGGTAGGCCTGTATCACAGAGCCACTAAGTATATGATATTAAATATACCATTTAGAAGACCGAATACAACTACTGTCAATCAATAGGAGCAGATGGACTTGCACAAAAAATGCATCAGAATGGCAGTCAGGAACTAAAACTCATGTACAAAGTATGAACACTGTTTTCAGTCCTTAAGGCCTGGGTCTTTGAATGCCACATCTTTTCAGTGGGTTAGCAAACATCTCTGGTAACTGCCCAAACTTTTTTTAACAGGCCAGCAGTGGCTGCTGGTTCACACTGTGTGCACTTACTGAAGGGATAAAAAAGAGTTAATGTGATGGTATGGGCATATTCAAAGAATGAACATAGATAAGATGACAAAGAAAGCCTTTGAAAGACATAAGGCAATGTCAGAAGAGGCACACAATATATGATACAGAAAACACGATTGGAGCAGTATACTGGTGAGAGCGGGAAGAGAAAGAAGAGTGTATAAGAAAATGAAAGTGCACATGTAAGGACATGGTCGTCTGTAGGTGGTTCTGTTATGGCCATCCCCAGTAAGGAGGTTCCCAGACAGGCACTAGATGTCATGGATGATTATGATGATGATGATGTGTACACATAACCAATTTAGAATTCCTTAGTGTCATTTCATTTATCAACATACTTTTCAATGAACGGAGCTTTCCATACGTATGTGATGATAGATAACTGACAGCTTGGATTTTGCGCAGGTAAATCCACAATAGATGCAATATTCATCATGAGACAGTTGCAAGAAAAGTTTCAACAGAGGAGGAAATGCTTGTACCATGTGTTTGTGGACTTGGAAAAAGCTTTTGATAGAGTACCAAAGAGAGTTATAGAGTGGGCCTTGAGAAGACAGAATGTGCCTGAAGGGCTCATTGCAGCTGTCATGTCTCTCTATACTGATACAAGATCAAAAGTCAAGGCAATAGCAGGAACATCAGGAAATTTTGGAATAGGAGTTGGGGTACATCAAGGGTCAGCACAGTCCATTGCTGTTTAACACAGTAAGGAGGAGGCAACACGGGAATGTAGGGGGGAAGGCCCATGGGAATGCTGTATGCTGATGATCTAGTGCTGACAGCGAAGACTAAGGAAGAAGTGGCGGAAATGCTTAATAGATGGAAAAATGGAATGGAGAAGAGGGGAATGAAAATAAATATGGATAAGACAAAGGTAATGGTGACAGGCAAGAAACCAGTAGAAAGAATTCAGTCAGGAAAATGGCCATGTGGATGCTGTGGCAGAGGAGTAGGAGTGAACTCAGTGGTGTGCATGGAGTGTAATAAGTGGTGCCACAGAAGGTGTTCAGGTCTGCGAATTTGAGAGGAGTGCAAAATTTCCGCTGCCCAGCCTGCATAAGAAGAGAGGCGGAGGGAGATGAAGCAGAGGATGCGCTAGAGGTGAATGGGAGCACACTACAGGAAGTGCAGAAGTTCTGCTATCTAGGAGATATATTGGACTGCGAAGCAGTAAGGTGGAGAGATCAGTCAGAACAAGAGTGGTGGAAGCATGGTTAAAGTGGAAAGAAATAGCTAGCCTACTGGTCAACAAACACATACTACTGAGACACAGAAGTAAAATATATGAAGCCTGCATTAGACCAGTATTGATATATGGTGCTGAAACATGGGCTTTGACAGACAGACTGATGAATGTTCTTAGGAGTACTGATCGTAGAATGTTAAGATACATGGCGGGAGTGAGATGAGAGGACAGAGTTTTGAGTGAGGGGGTAGCCAGAAGATGTGGGGTGAAGGATCTCGATATCATCTTGAGGCAGAAGCGGCTTAGATGGTTTGGTCATGTGAGGAGGAGTGAGGAAGGGAGCTGTATGAGAATAGCAGGGGAACTGGAAGTGGTGGGACGTCGACCGCCAAGAAGACCTAAGAAGACCTGGAAAAGTGTTGTAATGCAAGATATGGAAAGACTGGGGATTGGAGAATATTTAATCCAGGATAGCAAGCAGTGGAGAAAAGCCATCACACATCCAACCCCAGTTTGAATATGGGTACAGAAGGACAAAAAACGAAGATGATGATGATGATGTGATGGAGTCTAACTACTGTATTAGTAAAATTTGTGACTAAGTATAAATACCGATACCCAATACAGTAATCTTCCCACTATCTGACGTAACAGAGCCAAAAGCATGACCGGAAAGTGGTCTTGTCCAGATAGTGGACCTGAAGCTCCAGCACCAGTCATTCCTGACCCTAACCTAACCTAACCTAAATTAGAAAACCACCTACCTACCTCCCTACTGGACATGCATAGCACTTATTTAAGACCCCACTCACATAAATAATGGACACAAAGCATGAATTAACTGAATTTTAACAAAAAAAATGATGATTTTGAGGAGAGTAAGGCAGAGGTGTTCACAAGCTGACACCATAGTGTAAGTAAGTATCGGACATGGCAATCACTAAGAAAATCACCCTTTCTCATAACTTATGCACTAAAATATGGGATACAAAGCATGAAATAAATAAATTGTTACCAGAAAATTATGATTTAGATGTGAGTAGGGCAAAAATGTTCACCAGTTGACTAGATAGTGAACATAAGAGACATGGTAATCACTGAGAAAATCACCTCTTTCACAGCCTGTGCACTCAAATATGGGACACAAAGCATGAAGTAAATAAAATGTAACCAGAGAATGAGGATTTAGAAGTGATTATGGAAAATATTTGGCAGCTGACAGTGTACTTACACGTCTGTGGTGGCTGTTTACCCCACCTCAAAAGCTCTGACTGTGGTGAAAATGCTCTTGAAGCATGTACAGTAATCCAGTGTTGAACTGCACTTAATATTTAGCACTGTGAATTATGATTGTTTAAACAAAAACTCATGGCAGTTCAGAGGCAACTGTCGGAGTGGCGGGAGGGGGAGACATTGGGAATGTGAATGTAAACAAGGCCATTCGGTGACGTGCGCTAAATTCAAACTTAGGGGTTGTTTAGTTTTTTTGCAATTTTTTGGCATTTTTGGGTTTCGAACATCAGCCTACGATGTCTGAACAGTGGTGTAACCAGATAGTGGTCGTCCGGAAAGTAGTGAGATTACTGTATTATGATTCAAAGACCAGTAAGAATCATAAAAAAGTAGTTCTAATAGTTCCAAGTCTGAAACCTGGTTAGGCCAGGGAACAGTTTAAGGATTAGAATTTCATTAAAACAGACTTTACTAATCTATCATAAGAACCGCTGACGTCATAAAACTAACCCCGAAACAATGTATCAGTAGAGTACACCAGTCCTATATGAGACAGCCCTAACATGTATTCAATATGGACAGCAGGTGCTAACACCAAAGTGGTGGCATGTGGAGGTGTACAGTACAGTATGTAGGAGGACTACTGGGTCTTGGTGAATGAGATATGAAGCCTATACCAGAAGAGGACAAACACACACGCATGCATGCACGTATGCATGCACAAACACACACAGGCACACATGCACATACAGACACACACACATACACATAAACACACACACACATACACATAAACACACACACACACACACACACAGAGGTAGACTGGAGCATAAACCAGAATATGGTAATGCAGTCCTGTTTTCTTTCTCACTGCAGATAATATAACAGTGAGAAGAGACTGCAAACTGGAAGGGTAAGATACAGCAACGATTAATCTTTCTAAGTTGCTACTGTACAGTATATACCTCACAGGGCCAGCTATGGTACTTACTGCCCTATTCCCCCCTGCCCAATGAAAAATACTAATATATCTGATCCCAAACAGTGAACCTGTCTAGTATGGCTGCAACTGACTAGAATATAGGCCCTCAAGATTGGGATGCACAAGCTTTTTTCACCATGGCAAGGTAGTGTTCCTCTGAAGATATACGGTAATCATAGTAATGAGGTCAAGCATATTCAGCTACAGTTATTTCATCATCATCATCATCATCATCCGGACCTCCTTCCCCACCCTAGGGCAGGGTGAGGAGTAGCAATGTCCAGACGGCCCAAGTTTGTCCAGTTCAATGAGCCACGCTTCCATTCACTCATCTTTCAAGCCCCTGGAATCCTGGCTCCATCTGATACATCAAAAACATTCACCACATTCTGATGCTTCACATAAACATATTCGAGAGTCAATCAACACACTCACATTAAAAAGGGGTGTCAAATCCATGATCATGCTCTTCTTACAACACTCCTCCAGCCAGCTCGGTCCCTTGTCAGTCCCCTAGCCTCACTGACTTAATACCTCTCTTCCTCACACTCATCCACCCTATCCCTCCACCTTCTCCTTGGCCTATCTCACCTCCTCCCTCCTTCATATAAGCTCAGACATACCTTTTTCACCACTCTATTGTTATCCACTCTCTCCACATGACCATACCATCACAATACGGTAACTCGATCGGTAGAGAGTTGGCTTGTGGTCCCGTGGGACCCAGGTTCGAATCCTCGCTGGTGCAGGGAACAGTTTAAGGATTTGAATTTCATTAAATCAGGCTTTACTGATCTACCAGAAGACCCGCCAACGTGTTGTAAAAATGACCCCGCTAATACCAATACACCAGTCCTGTATGAGACAGCCCTAGCATGTATTCAATATGGACAGTGGGTGTTAAGCGCCGAAGTGGTGACATGTAGATTGTAGGAGGACGACTGGGCCTTGATAGCAGGCTGTGAAGCCTATGCCCAGAGTCGGACACATAAAAAAAAAAAAATTAAAAAAAAAAAATGCACTCTCTTCGATTCTGGAGACCACAAACTTCCTCATTCCGCATCTTTCACGAATCACATTACAGTAAAACCTCGATATAACGGACTTCAGTAAACCGGAATTCGCTTTTATCGGACTCGAGGAGCTACAGGACTAAACTCCTATATATCGGAAAAGGTCCGATAAAGCCAGAAAGCAGTCCGGACTGCATGACAACTTCAGCTATGTTCACCACAATAAGACAAGTGAAAGACATGTTTTTCAGTGCACAGTACAGTATTATTATGCCATCTGATTAATATAGTGAAGGTATAACACAGTACAATACTGCAATGGTGGTGAAAACCACTGATGCAATCCGGACTAATGTCTGATATATCGGAAAAAGTCTGGATTAGCAGGGGTAAGTCCGAATGTCGCTTTTATTGGAATTTCGCATATTTCGGACTGGCCTGAGCCCCAATTAGTCCGTTATAGTGAGGTCTTATTGTATTTCGTATCCTATCTGCCCTCTGTACTCCACATAAATTTCTCAGTAGTCCAGTCTCCACTGATTTCACTCTTGACTTTCATTTTCATGTCACACCATAGTCTCATATTCACATGTCAAGGTTGGCACTAACACTCCTTCATGTAAGCCTCATGTAGCTGCAACACTCAAGCCTCTGTTTCTTATCACGGCCTTCATAGCACCAGCTACATTCCTTTCATGTGTCACTCTACTTTCCACTTCTTTTGCACATATTCCTCTCTTTTCTATCACTGTACCCAGGAATATGAACTCTCTCACCTATTCTAGTCTCTCTCTATTCACTGTAACATCATACTAGGAGTCACCTTCTCTCTCAATAACCATCACTTTACTCTTCTCTACATTTATCTCAAAGCACGACGCTCACAGACATCAGCAAAACTCTGCACTAGTCTACCAAGCTCTTGTACTGAATCATCAGCATACAACAAATTTGTGATATTCCATCCATCACCATTCATTACCAACGCCATCCCCCTCTCCATTAACTCGCGTTTTTACTTCTCTTATCACCCCATCCACATATATATTGAACAACCACGGGGACATCACACAACCTTGTCACACACCCACAGTGATTGTGAACCATTCACTTAGCTGCCCATTTACCTTTACACATGCCTCACTACTATCATAAAAACTCTTGAGAGCACCTAACAGCTTACCATCTACACCATACACGCACAAAACCTTCCACAATTCTTCTCTGTCTATTTTGTCTTATGTTTTTGCCAGATCCATGAATGCAATAAACACCTTATAGTCCTCACATGCCTTCTCCACTGTCAGTCTTACTGCAAATATTTGAGCCACACATCCTCTGCCACTCCTAAACCCACCCTGTCATCACTCACTAGGACTTCTGATATCTCTCATACTTTCTCTGTAATGACACTTACTTCTACCTTCCCTACTACACTCAATAAACTTATGCCACGATAATTCTTGCACTCACTTCGTTCACCTTTATTTTTGTACAGGGGTACAATCACAGCCTTTTTCAACTCTGCTGGCACAGTTTCACTCATCCATGCCTTCTTACATATCTCCAACAAGCACTTCATTCTGCTCTCTCCACTACTGTACACTTAATTATCTCAGCATACACCTCATTAACCCCAGCTGCTTTCCCATTTTTCAGCCGCTTCATAGAATTCTTCACCTGTGTGATTGTTATGTTTCCTGGCACTGCATTCCTTCTCTGCACACCCCCATAACCAATTATGTTTACAGCTGCTCAGCTCTCTCTATTACCATTCATCAGGCTTTCAAAACATTCTTTCCAACTGGTCCATACTTCATCCCCATGGGATAATAATCTACCACTTACATCCTTCACACTTTCACATTTCTTTCTGCTTCAACTTTTCCACACCTCACTTACACCCTCCAACTCCACTTCACACCCTTTCATCTTTGTTTTGCACAATGCCATCACAGAATATCTCACACTCTTGAACACACTCACCACTTCCACCCTCTTGCTCTCTTCATTCACACCTCTCACATTCCACATGGCCATGCAAATCTTCCCATTTGGTTGGGGCCCTGGGCAGGTATTAGGCCCTCCAAGGCTCTCCAAAACATTTGCCATGATTAAGTGATTTTAGATAGGAGAATCTGGGGGACACTTAACCTGCCCAAAAACCCCAGTTATATGGTTACCACCTAGTGTAGTACAGTGGAGCCCCTCAGATAGCATTTTTTTGAGTAGCGAATCCATGGATAGCGACAGGAATGAAGCTAACTCATAGCGATTAATGCAGCACGGTTAGCGTAAATCCCCTAGGCATTTAACACATAGTAAGCAGGTGGGCAGAGCTGCCAAGGTCGGACCCCGGTAACACTGATAGTGAGTGTGAGTCTATCGTCATTCAGTTCATTGACCCATGTGGAGTGAAAGTACATATCTTAAGCTTTTCTTATAACTAATATCCAACTATCTCTCTCCTACCAAATCTTAAAGTTTTAAATTTTTCCTTTACCTTTACTTTTCTCTTGGGAGAATGCCGGTATCTAGGTGATACTGATGGGTGGAAGGTGAACCTCCCCGCAGTTACCCCAAGAAGAAGAAGAAGACTGTTTGTTATCCACGCACCCAGCATTTGTTTAACTTGTCACAGTCTCGCCACTGTTAAATTTTTTTGTGACCTTCCATTTATTGTCTGGCTACTGAGTGTTCTAATATCATGGCTTCAATTTTGCGGGCTGGCCCAAGTGGTGGTGGTGGCCCAGGGAAAAAACAGGAAGTGCTGGTAATGTAAAAGTGACCGAAAAGGCCAGACATTACATTAGTGGCAAGCCAAAGAAACAATACTGCGTGGAGGAAAAGAAAAAGATAATTTTTTGAATATGTAGTATACGTTTATCTTATTACAGTACTGAAGAAATATGACGTGATACTGATGGGTAATGGAGGAAATTACGGGTATTGCTGAAGGAGTCCAGGACTGTATTAATTTTTTTAGGTAAGAAGTTTGTCCCTCGGGTAGCAATTTCATGGATAGCGGTCATTTTGGCGAACTAATAAGGTCGCTATCCAAGGGGCCCCACTGTACAGTAAATGGTTTCCTGGGTACAGGAAACCATTTGGCTTGTCACTCAATGCAAAGACCATATGGCATCCCTACACTAAGTGAGTGGATGATGGGCATCCCCATCTGCCACACAGTTATTTAATACTAGCATATTCACATCAGCCCTATGCTGCTTTGTCAACCCAACTCTGTTGTTCTAACCTGCCCTGCCCAAATAAGTACAACCATGCTTAACTAGGCCTAGACTTGTAAAACCTTCCACCCTTCAACCCAACTCTTGCATCCAAGCTCTAACCCTCCACTTCCATGTCTTTATATACCATAGTCAGCATACCTTCCACCTGCGTCGGGCCTGGTAAGATTTGAAGTTGTCCATGTTGGTGTGAGCATCACGCCGTTCCTGCTCCTGCTCCTGAGACTGTGGTTGGATCCAGGGGTGGGCCAGGGACTCTTCAGCTGTCATGCGCTTTCTGCACATACACCACATCAGTGAGCCACAAGCAATTGCTTTCAGGGCTAAGGTATTCATGCCTTGGAAAAAATGTACAGCACAATTCATCAGAAGTTTCAAAAGCTTTGCAAATGATCATCAACAATTATAGTTACTAGTAGATGTGAATGATGTGTGTTTCTCTGTATTAAAATACACTTACATTCAACCATGAATGACATTTTGACAATTACATTTTTATCCAAAAAGTTAAGTGACACTGTACCAAACTTTACCATAAGCACAACACCAACACCATAAATAACATAATCTGTCTACAAATAACTTTAATACAGTAAAACACACAATAAACACTGCATATAATAAAAATTCTATATTACATATAATGAAGCTGTTAAAACCCTGTCCACTTTGTACCTTGGGTCCTTGACCAGTAGGCGACATATGAAGTCCTTGGCAAGGTCTGAAGTGCCAGAAAAGTGCTGTGTGTCAAAGGTGTAGTCAACTGCAGTTACATTATTGAAGGTCTCTTGTTTTGTGTCTCCGAGGAATGGTGATGATCCGGATACTCTGATATGTTAAAGAAGGGTGCAAGGTAAGTTTGTGGATATCAGGAGGATAGGAAAGGGCAGAAGAAGGGAAGGAGAGGTTCTATAATGAGATGACGTATGGCTATCAGTATGTGAATATCAGGAGAGGAGGAATGGACAGTAACATGCAGAGAGGGAGGTAATGGCAATTAGTATTTGAGAAGAAGGAGAGGTTTGTACTGAGATGAAGTATGGCTAACAGTATGTGAATATCAGGAAAGGAGGAATTGACACTCAAATGCAAACAAAGAGGGAGGTACTGGCTATCAGCATTTGAATATTTGAATATCGGGAGGGTAGAAGAGGATAAGTTTAGTGTGGCTATCAGTATACAGATATCACAAGGGTGGGAGAGATGAGGTAAATATTAGTATGGCTATTATTATGTGGACATCAGGAGGGTAAGGAAAGACAGTCAAATGGGAGGAGAGAAGGTTGAAATAAGTATGCCTATCTGTATGAGGATATCAATAGTAAATGAAAGGACAAATGGGAGAGAGAAGAGGAAATGTTGAGATGATGGGCAACTACAGCAAGATGTGAGACTATGAACATGTGAAATGCGAACTATGAGGGGCAACGATGAGTTTCAAGGAATATACGGACAAAAATATAAGGTAACTTGACAAGTTCAGAGTATGAAAAGTACATGTATGGGATCAACAATATAAGGTAACAAGTTTTTTTTTTTTTTTTAATGCAAGGAAGAAGGAGCCAAAGACCTGGGGCCCACAAATTGCTCACTCCCAGAAAAAACAAAAACAAGATAACAGAGAGCCAAATTCAAGATGCATTAATTTCGAGATGCTTGGACACACTGCGTTTGAAAACCTGGAGATCATAGGCAGTAGGAACAGACAGAGGGATTCAGTTTCAGTAACCTGTAGCATACATGAAGGACTGGGAGTAGCAGTTAACTCTTGCATTAGAGAGCTGGACAGAAAAGAAGTGAGACTTTGTTGCTGGATGGGTGCTACATGCCTGCCGTAATGGTGGAAGGATGCAAGCAGACAGTTCTGAGGAGCAGTGACCATTGAAGCAGCAACAAAAACAAAAGACAGAGATGCAATAGTGCGACAAAGAGACAGAGGTTGAAGGAAGCCAGTAAGAGGAGGACAGTTAATGAGACAAAAAGCCTTTGACTCCACCCTGTTGAGAAGAGGTGTGTATGGGGTGTTGTACTCCACACAGGGCCAAATAAAACCCATGTATAAAGTCAACAACCGTGCAGGGGTAAAGAAGGTACGGATTGGCTTAGCACACCCAATCTCTTGGAAGCAGATTTTGCAAGAGAGGTAACATGTTCTTTCCATGATAAATCCCGAGAGAATGAAACCTCAGGTATGTTTAAAGATGATGCTGGATTGAGCTGGATATTGTTATAAGTTAGGGGGTACTTCTGTGGAAGATTTTGTTGGGTTGACAGATGCAAGAGCTGAGTTTTTGATGCATTAAAAACAACAAGGTTATTTTTACCCCCATCAAAGATATGAGCCTAGCCAGACATTAGGTGTGTCATAGCCTCATCCCTTGTTTGTTGAAGCAACTGCTGAGATGGACGCTACGGAAAGTGAATGGAAAGGTGAAAGACGAAGTGGATAGGGGTATGGGATCAACAATATAATGTAACTTAACAGGTTTGGAGTGTGAAATGAACATGTATGGGATGAACAAGGAAATCTTATTACAAAACAACTGAAATGCTGTAAAAATGAAACACAAACTACAAGAATTGCACAGAAATACACACTACAGAAAGTTATTAAAATAAAACTACCATATTAAAATCAATCAAATCTACAGCACAAGATCTAATTACCCATTCAACTATTATGCATCCTAATGTAAGTGCTAGGTTTTCTAGTACAAGTAGTTAGTCCTGACATTCAAAATACTGTACAGAGACAAATTTATACTGCATTTCTCTCTATCATGATTGTATTAAAAAAAAAAAAAATTGGCATTTTTTTTTTTTCCCATGTAAATCTGAAATATATATAGCACAGCCTCTGCATACAGCTATCAAGGTCACCTTAACAAAATACTGTACTACATTATTAATACCAACACCAGAAAAAAAAAAAAAATCAATTTCTAAGGCATTCCACTCTCGGAAGTGTATAAAATAATTTTTTTTGGTCTTTCAAGTTCTATTCTTAACATAAACCTGAAATACATGCAATGCAGCATCTGCTATGAGGTCTCCAAGGTCACCTTGATGAACAGACTACAGGCATACCCTGGTTTAACGATGCAATAGGTTAAGTAAAAACCCATCGCTAGGCAGGGTATCGTATCTCGGGGTAGATTTAACGTGTAAAGTATAGGGATGCATTTTTGAGCCTTGGGTCCCCCCCCTCCAACCAAGTCTGAAGCCCACCCAAAAACAAAAACAAAAAAAAAGTTTAAAGCCAATCTACATGGCCTAACAGCTGAAAAAGAAGCTAACCTAAGCCTAAAACCAGTGCCTGTTTCACTTGTACCCAATCAAGGTCACTGAAGAATGCAATCTCCGACTCATATTCAAACTCATAGAGAACAAGCAGCAGCACTGTATACAATCCAACCATCAGACAGTCCTGGGACAATTAAATAAACATCTGTTATGCATAATAATAATGTATGAATGATGCAGAATCGTCCAAGTTGCAAACTGTTGTGACAGAAAATTGCTGATGTTTTGATGGGGAATTCTCTTGAAGGGGAATGCAATCGATGATGAGACAGGGATAGCCTTTTCAATGGACCCCTCCTTACGTCGTTTTAGCTACTGTTCTGGTTGTTGAGCTCCTGTATTTTCTTCTCTCTTATTTTTCGACATTTAAATAGAAATTCCTTTGTATGTTATAAGTGTTTTTCCTCGAACAGCCCAAATGTAATCACATGATTTACTGATGTCACAGTCTTCATCAATGCATGAAATATTTACTCTCTAAGGTTTTCATAATTATAGTAATCCCTCACTTATCTGGACATAATAGAGCAAAACGCATGTCCAGGTAGTAGCAACATCCAGATAATAAACACTATTCCCCTACAATACCCAGACCCTACCTATATCCAACCTTCAAACTATACCTAACCTATTTGTACAGTACATATGCTTAATGTGGCAGTCTTTTCCAGTCATTCAGACATATTTAGACATCAAAACACATATAGGAATATCCAAAGTAATGCTAAACACCAAGAAAACCATGCAGAAAAACCACTGAAAACCGAAAAACACCCTACCTATATGCTACTGCATGTACAGTTAAGTTCATGATTCCCTGGACACATCTGGAGATATCTGGTATTCTCTTACTACATGATGTAGTACAGTATTGATCTCATGAATAAAAGGTGACGATTTGTGTTGTGCCTGCCGATTGGTTACAGAGGCTCAGTTCCATTGGTTACCAGTGTCAGAATAATAAATTACATTCTAAGCATCTGTAGACTGTATTGTGTGATACTGTCAGTATAACAGTAGTGATATCACATGGTTCAGTCATACTGGGTAGATGTATCAGCATTATTTACATATAATTATCTACAGCTGGTTGTACAGTAGTAAAATGAGGAACAGGAGCCAAAGCAACCTATGTTACATCTAGCTGGATTCACTTCAAAGGATCGAAACAGAATTCATATTGACAAAACTAAGTTACAGCAGTGTTTCCTCGTAGCTAATTGATGTTTAACATGATATTTTGGTCCGATGGTGCCTCAGTCCTTCGCTGATGTGTCCTATTACTGTATGACCTAAGGAGCATTGCATCATTTCATAGTCACTGATTAATGGAACCCTCTGTGTGTGTGTGTGTGCTTGTGTGTGTACTGAAACTTCACGGCATGAAGCATCTGTTCTTTTCACACTACTGTTATTATAATTTTATTCAGAATGGTACAAATTACTATTTATTTTCCATGGGCAGTGATGTTATATGTGTTATTAAAAAAAAAAAAAATACAGAGCATACAGTATAAGCAGCGGGGTTTACTTTAGACAACGTTACCATCGCTTACTTGAACAATTTTCTTCCTTGTAACTGCAGAACAGTTCGGTACTTTATTTCAGGATAATGGTAATTTTTTGCATAAGTGTATGAATCACATTCAAGTTATGTTATTAATGTGTGCATTAAAATACTGATCGGCGACCTCTAAAGTAGTCTTTATATGTAGCAAACCGTAAGAAACAAGGTACGGAGATGCCTATCCCTCCAAGGTCAGGGTCAGAGAGCCTACATTTTAAGTTATACAGGTTACACTAATAATGAAAAATTACTAAATGAAGACCAGTAGGCCTATATGATATCCGCTGATGCTAATCAAACACTCATCCATGATGCCACAAAGATGCAGGAACCTGTCGGGTTCAAATTACTCTCCCATAAAAGATATATATATATATATATATATATATATATATATATATCTTTTATGGGAGAGTAATTTGAACCCGACAGGTTCCTGCATCTTTGTGGCATCATGGATGAGTGTGTGATTAGCATCAGCG